>CM077153.1:16737443-16976053 GCA_039583875.1 Platanthera guangdongensis | reverse complement strand
TGGCTTCGTGAAGATGTCAGCAAGATTATCTTCACTCCGAACATGCCTGACCAGTAGAGATCCTTCCAACACCTTCTCCCTGATGAAATGGTGATCAATCTCTATATGCTTGGTCCTGACGTGACACACTGGATTGTTAACCAGTTTGAGAGCACTCTCATTGTCACCCCGGAGTAAAGTAGGCCCTTGCACTTCTTCATGCACATCCTCTATAAGCCTCCTCAACCAAACAGCTTCCCGAGCAGCCAAGGCCGAAGCCTTATACTCCGCCTCTGTGGTTGAAACCGACACCGAGTCCTGCTTCTTGCTACACCACGAGATACTAGCTGAACCGCAAGTGAACACATAACCTGAAGTGGACCTCCGATCATCCGAATCACCGCCATAGTCAGCATCCGTGTACCCGAGCAACGCAAACTCCGAGTCCCTTCCATAGAGGAGTCCCATGTCAGAAGTCACATTGACATACTTCAGAATTCCCTTTGCCGCCACTAGATGAGATTGTCATGGTTCAGCCATATACCGACTTACTCGGCCAACAGCATAAGCAATGTCTGGCCTTGTAATCGTCAGGTAAATCAAGCTCCCAACAAGAGCCCTGAACACCAAGGGATCATGTTAAAGTAGCGAACAAACAACCAAAAACAAGCCGGAGTTTTGAATAGTTGAAAGTTTTATTATCCAAAAAGATATCTATTACAAAGGTATGTCCTCCCTTATATAGAATGGAGGAGAGATGAGAGAATACAAATAATAAATGTGGGACTAAAAATTTACAGGACTAAGCGGACTATACAAAACAAACCGCACAAGCCGCGCGGTTAGACAGAAGGGCTAATCGCACGGCTACCACCAAAGAGAAAGAGAGATTGCCAGTGTAGACCGCTAGACCGCTCGGTCTCCAGGCCGGCTGAGACAAACCGCCAGACCGCGCGGTATTCAACCCGCCAAGACAGACCGCCAGACCGCCCGGTCACCAACTTCAACACTCCCACTCAAGCTGGAGCATATATATCGATCATGCCCAGCTTGTCACAAACATGAAGAAACGAGGCGGAAACTGGCTTGGTGAAGATGTCAGCAAGCTCTTTATCAGAAGTGACAAAGGGAGTGCAAATTTGTTCCTTTAAGATCTCTTCACGAATGAAATGACAGTCGACCTCAATGTGCTTTGTTCTTTCATGGAAGACCGGATTTTTGGAGATGTATATGGCGGGCTTGTTATCACAGAACATAGGTAGAGGATGGTTGTATACCTCTCCTAAATCTAGCATGAGAGCCCGCAGCCATTTTAACTCACAAGTGGTCGACGCCATACTGCGATACTCAGCTTCTGCACTGGACCTGGAGACAATAGACTGCTTCTTGCTCTTCCAGCTCACCAGATTTCCCCAACAAAGGTGCAAAAACCAGAGGTTGACTTGTGATCCCCTTTGTCATCAGCATAACTTGCATCTGAGTATGCTTCAATCCTCAGATGACCATTCTTCTGAAAAAGTAATCCTTTCACAGGCGCTGCTTTGACATACTCCAAGATCCGCAAGGCGGACTGTAGATGGCACTCCCTAGGTGCTTGCATGAATTGACTCACCTTGCCCACAGCATAGGAGATGTCGGGCCTGGTCACTGTGAGATATATGAGCTTACCAACCAGACGCCTGTACCGCGAACTATCTGAAAGAGGAGGCGAATCATCTATCCAGGTTTTGTCTTCTCCAGTTGCCATAGGGCATCGGGCAGGTTTTGCTCTAGTCAATCCTGCCTCTTTTAAAAGATCAAGGGCATACTTACGCTGAGAGAGAACTAAGGAGTCAGGCTTCCAAGAGATTTCGATCCCCAGAAAGTACTTTGGAGAGCCCATATATTTCGTGATCAGATGTTGGCGAAGATGTCACTTTGTCAGGGCTACCCCTTCCTGGTCATCGCCAGTGAGAAGAATATCATCGACGTACACAGCAAGAACAACCAGCCCCGAAGGAGTTTTGTGAATAAATAGAGAGTGATCGGCAGAGCTTCGCGCAAAACCAATGGCCGCCACGATGCCGCTGAACTTGTCAAACCATGCTCGAGGGCTCTGCTTGAGGCCATAAATTGCCTTCTTCATCCGGCATACTCGTGTCTCCCCCTGAGCAACATACCCAGTATGTTGCTCCATGTAAACGGCCTCGTGAAGATCACCATAAAGGAAGGCATTCTTGACATCCAGCTGGGAAATCGGCCAATCCCTATTTACCGCCACAGAGAGAAGGACCCGGATGTGCTGAGACGAGCCACGGGGAGAAGGTGTCAAAGTAATCAACCCATAGGTCTGAGTAAAGCCCTTAGCAACAATGCGAGCCTTATAACGATCCACAGTACCGTCGGGGCCAAATTTGACCACAAATACCCAGCGACAGCCAACAACATCAGTGCCGAAGGGAGGAGGAACAAGAGTCCAAGTACCCCGCTTAGTTAGGGTCACCATTTCCTCATCCATGGCCATCTTCCAATGAGGAATAGTAAGGGCCTCCTGGTAGGAGCGGGGTGTGGCAGTGACAGAGATAGCCAGTGCAAATGTCCTGCGAGAAGGGGTAAGACGATCATAGGAAACAACAGCAGCAAGGGGGTGTAGGGTACACGTCTGCACCCCATTGCGAAGAGCTATAGGAAGATCCAGGTCAGCGGGTCCCGCGGCATCCGGAGCATCCGTGGTAGAGAAAGCTGGCCCGAGAGTAGAGAGCGACGGTGGCGAAGATGAGGGAGAGGGTGGCGGAGGAGGGAGAGAGAGAAGTAGAGGGAGAGGAGTGGATGGAGACGGTGGAGGCGTGGAGATCATAGTAGGAGGCGAGGGAACGAAGGGAACGACAGGATAATCAGAAGCAGGGAGAATAGGAGAGGAGTCATCCGAGAAGTAGGAGGTATTCTCGAAGAAGGTGACGTCAGCAGAGACGAACTGCTTACGAAGGACGGGATCAAAGCAACAATAGCCTTTTTGAGTGGTGGAGTACCCCAGAAAGACACATTGGTGGAGCGAGGGGAGAGCTTATCACTGGTGGCAGAAGGGGTATGCACAAAGGCAGTGCATCCAAAGATTTGGAGAGGTAGAGGAAACGGCTCCTTGCCCGGATACAGAATGGAGAATTGGGTTTTTCCGTGGAGAACCGTGGAGGGAATGCGATTAATAAGGTAGTAGGCAAGGAGAACAGCATAGCCCCAATATGAGCGAGGAACATGCATCTAGGTCATCAAGGTGCGAGCGACATCGAGGAGGTGACGATTTTTGCGTTCGGCCACACCATTTTGTTGTGAAGTATAGACACAACTAGTTTGATGAATAATCCCATTTTGCATGCAGAATGTAGAAAAGTCATAGCTGATATATTCTTTGGCATTATCAGATCGAAAAACTTTGATAGAAACATTAAACTGAGTTTGGATCATGAGATAGAAGGACGTCCATACAGAGAATAATTCGGAGCGATCTTTTAATAGATATACCCACGTACAGCAAGAGAAATCATCAATGAACGTGACAAAATATGAACTACCCCGACCAATGGTAAGAGTAAGAGAAGGACCCCAAATATCGGAGTGGATGAGATCAAACGGACGGGTGGAGCCACGAACATGCTTTGGAGGGAAAGAGGAGCGGTGATGCTTGCCAAGCTGACAGGCCTCACAGTTGAGAGGAGGACTTTGTAGAGGAAGGTGGGGCAGAAGTTGACGAAGAAGACGTGGAGGAGCATGACCAAGGCGGATATGCCATTAGAGAATATCTGTGGAGGTGGTGGAGAAGGTGGAAAAAGCAGAAATGTTGTCCAGGAAGTATAGGCCGCCACTCTCAGTCCCAGTAACAATCGTCCGTTGGGAGTCTGGATCCTGAAAAGAGCAAGAAGTAGAAGTAAATGTGACGGAACACTGTAATTGCTTGCATAGAGAGGTAACAGATAATAAGTTGCACGGGAACTGGGGCACATATAGAGTATCCGCCAAGTGAAGAGACGGAGTGACATGAACTATCCCCGTCCCATGGACTGATGATGAAGAGCCATCAGCGAGAATAACCGGGGGCAACCGATCATGTGTTTCTAGGAGAGAAAAACACTGGAGATTTCCGGTCATATGATTTGTAGCACCGGTGTCGATCAGCCATTTTCCTTGAGTAACAACGTGGGCACTGCCAGAAGACGTGACAACCGAGGCGAACGGCTCAGAGGAGTATATGAAAGCCATGAAGGGAGGAATAAAAACTGCAGCGGTCTCGGTGACAGCACACCAGCGGCAAGAAGGGTCACGACCAAGGTGTAGAGCAAGGCAAAGGGTAAGAAGAGGGAAGCACAAGCCGCACGACTTAACAGGAGGTCGCGGCGACTAACAGGTAGGGGCGGCTAAAGGAAGAAAGGCAGAGAGGCCGCCGAAACAAGGAAGAACCCGCGCGAACAGAGAGAAAACGCAGCGGTTAGAGAAAGAGATCTGCAGCGGTCACGATACCATGTTAAAGTAGCGAACAAACGACCAAAAACAAGCCGGAGTTTTGAATAATTGAAATTTTTATTATCCAAAAAGATATCTATTACAAAGGTATGCCCTCCCTTATATAGAATGGAGGAGAGATGAGAGAATACAAATAAGAGATGTGGGACTAAAAATTTACAGGACTAAGCGGACTATACAAAACAAACCGCACAAGCCGCGCGGTTAGACAGAAGGGCTAACCGCACGGCTACCACCAGAGAGAAAGAGAGATTGCCAGTGTAGACCGCTAGACCGCCCAGTCTCCAGGCCGGCGAGACAAACCGCCAGACCACGCGGTCTTCAACCCGCCAAGACAGACCGCCAGACCGCCCGGTCACCAACTTCAACAGATCATGAAGAACCCTTCCCTCATCTCGTCGAAGCTTCAGCCCAGGTTCCAGTGGAGTAGAGCACTTCTTCCCTTCGCCCATGCCGAACCGCTTCACAATGCGATCAGCATACCCTTTCTGGCTAATGAGAATCTCACACTCCTTCCTCTCCACTTCCAGACCGAGAAAGTGATGCAACTCTCTCAAGTCTTTCATCTTGAAGCGTATAGCAAGCTCAGCCCTGAGCCTTGCTACTTCCCCCTCCGAATTCCCTGTGATGATCATGTCATCCACATACAGCAGGACCAAGACTCGTAGCTCTCCCTTCTTCTTGACGAACAAGCTTGAATCAGAGTTAGAAGCAAGGTATCCACAGAATTTCAAGTACTCTGCAATCTTCTCATACCACGCTCTAGGAGCTTGCTTCAACCCATAGAGAGCCTTCCTGAGTTTGCAGACATAGTCCGGATGCTTTTCAGAGACAAAACCAAGCGGCTGATCCATGAAGATGTCCTTGTCAATCTCTCCGTAAAGAAAAGCATTCTTCACATCGAGTTGTCACAACCTCCATCCCTTGCTAGCAGCCAAGGCGATCACCACTCTTACTGAAGTCATCTTCGCAACTGGACTGAATGTCTCCTCATAGTCTTCTCCATACTGCTGTGAGAATCCTCTAGCGACCAGGCGAGCCTTGAACCTATCAATGCTCCCATCAGCCTTCTTCTTCAACTTATACACCCACTTGCAAGTAACCAGAGTAACGCCATCAACCTTGGGCACAAGATCCCAGGTTTCATTCTTCTTCAGAGCATCAATCTCTTCTTTCATGGCACCTTCCCACTCCTTCACTCCAGTGGCCTCGTTGAAGTTTGCAGGCTCTCGCTCATCCAGAGGACCTGCAAAGAAGCAGGAGACAAAGCTCACTGCATTCCCATCACAGTACCGAGCCGGTGGCTTAACCACCCTCTTCGATCTCCGAAGGGTCAGCTCCTTGCTCACTGCTTCTGTTGCTTCTTCGGGCTCCACTCCTACCTGGGGCAAGCATTGAGCAGTGCTCCCCCTGCTTCCTGAGCCAGAAGGCTCAGCCTCGGAGTTAGAAGCAACTGGAGCTGCTGGTGAAACATCAAGCTTCTCTTCCAAGCCTTCAGCAGCCACCACCGGTGCTTCATCAACCTTGCTACTTCTGGTTAGCTCCACCGAGCCACCTCCATATGACGTCAGCTCGTCAAAGACAACGTCTCTTGATACCACGAACTTCTTCGTCACATGGTCCATGCATTTCCATCCCTTCTTCCGCTCATCGTAGCCAACAAAGACAAGTTTCCTTGCCTTCGCATCCAGTTTTGTCCGTGAAGCATCCGGGACATGCACGTAGCAAGTTGAACCGAACACCCTAAGGTGTCCAACACTCGGATTCTCCTTCAGCAACAGCTCAATAGGAGTCTTCATGTTGATAGGGCTGAGTGGCATCCGGTTGATAACATACGCAGCACAAGACATCCCCTCCGCCCAAAAGGACCTTGGGATATCTTTCGCATGAAACCAGCATTTGCAGGTCTCCATCAGATGACGGATCTTCCGCTCCGCTACCCCATTTTGTTGTGGAGTGTGAGCACAAGTAAGCTCTCGTTGGATCTCGTGCTTCCTGCAGAAGTTAGAAAACTCGGAGGAGACAAACTCACCCCCGTTATCAGTTCTAAGCTTCTTAATCTGGAAACCAAGCCGGCCTTCTACCAACTCCTTAAACTCCACAAACAAACGGAAGGCTTCCGACTTCTTCTTTAAGAAGTATACCCAAGTATACCTTGAGTAGTCATCAACCAAGACAAGCATGTATCTGCTTCCACCAAGGCTGGCAGTAACCGTCGGTCCCATCAGGTCGCCATGAATGCACTCCAATGGTTTCTTGCTCCTTGTTTGTGATTTATCAAACGGAAGGCGATGTTCCTTACCGTATTGACAGCCCGCACAAACATGCACATCACCAAAGGAGGACAACTTAGGCAACCCTTTCACCAGACTTCTACTCGCCATCGCCTTCAGCTTGTCCATGCCAACATGCCCCAACCTCTCATGCCAGATAGCAGCGCTATCATTGGCCCTCATCCGATCAACATAAGAATTGGTGGCAAGAACAAACAAGTTCTTCACCCTCCTCCCTACATGAGCAACATCAGCCTTTACCGCTGATACGTTGCGAAGGAACCTCACGTCTGTTGGCCCAAACAGAACATGATACCCAGCGTCCACCACATTGGTCACCGAGAAGAGGTTCTTTTTCATGCCCGGCACGTGATACACACTCCTTAACGTGAGTGGACCCTGATCACTACCCAAAGACACGACCCCCTCTTTCTCTATTGCATAAACAGTATTATCAGTAGTGATAATAGCTTCATTACCTGAGTACGCCTGCATGGAGGTGAACTTCGACTTGTCTCCAGTGAGGTGATGACCACACCCGGAGTCCACGATCCACTCTCCGTTGAAGTCCTCAGCAGATAAGGCCCGGACACAAGTGACCGTCATAAAAGCTCCGCCTCATTCTGCTTCTTCACTTCTCGAGCAAGCTTCCTCCTTTCCCGCAGCATGCCCAGGCTGCAGTTTGACCTTGCAGTCTCGCTTGAAGTGCCCTCGCTGATGACACCGGTAGCACTTCAAATTCTTCTTCCAGTCCTTAGGAACATTGCTCCTCTCCGGCTGATATGAAGTTGAAGTCTCCTTCTCACCAACGACCTGCACCTTCTTCTTCTTCTTCCCTTCCCATCATTTCTTCTTGCCTGAGAAGAGAGCTTCGATGCCTTCCTGATTCAGTTTCACTCCAGCCATCTGCCTTGTCAAGCTCTCCTGCGATGCAAGCAGATTCTCCAGCTCCAGCAAAGACGGCTGAGTAGCCCACCCTTGAACAGATGTGACAAAGGTCACATACTCATTTTGCAAGCTGCGGATAATGTGCCTTTTCATCTTTGCCTCAGAGATAGGCTCATCAGGATCCAGTGCCGACAGCTCAGCACACAAGCTCTTCATCTTTAAGAAGTACTTCGAGATGGAAAGGTCTCCCTGAGTTGCCCTGGCTAACTCATTCTCCAGGAACTGAAGCCGTGTCACATTCTTCCTATTGAACAACTCATCAATGGTTGTCCAAATATCAGCAGCCGACTCACATCCAACGATGTGATCAAACAATTCTGTAGACATGGCCCTCTTCAGAATGAACTCCGCCTTAGCATTTGTTCTTCTCCAGAGCCTAACCTGCTCAGCAGTACCGAACGCAGCCGTGACTTCCTGTTTGTCGTCACCACCGACGACTTCCCATAGCTCCTCGCCAAGAAGATAACTCTTCATGCACGACTTCCACTTCTTGAAGTTAGTCGGCGTTAAGAGTTCAATGCCCAGACCTCTTGCAAAGCTCCCTTCCATTGCAACACCTGTTGGCAACCTTTCAGAAGCTCCGAGCAACAACACAGGTTGAGCACCACTCAATCACTGAGTAACAACGCTAGTTGGCTTCCGCTCACACAACTGAACCTCCCTCTGATACCATGTTAAATTTTCTCAACGTGGTCAGCAAGGTAGCCCAAACGCCAAATTAATATCTTCGGAACTACCCAGTTCTCACGTTGAACCAGCGGAAAACCAAGGAACAAAGGTTAATCCCAACAAACAATGGAAGCACAAGCAGATCTTTTATTCATTCACTTCTTTACAACACGAGGTATATATAGCGAGACATGATTTCGCTAGTATAACAGCTGTAAACAAAAAGCACCAAAACCCAAGCCGGGCGGACAGCACCGGAGTCAGCCGAGACCGCCGAGGTCACCGAGGTCGCCGAGGTCGCCGAGTCCGCTGAGATCGCCCGAACTTAAGCTGCAAACCGCCGAATAGCCACGGAGTCCGCCGAAGCCGCGAGGCCGCGCGAACACACCGTTATTCGTCTCCGGCTGAGGCTGAACTGAGGAACACCCCCTACCCGCCTGAAGCCGGCGGACAGGTTTTTGAAGCTGGCAAAGATGAAACAGAGCTGACAAGCCGCAGAGCGACCTCCTGCTGAATCCACAGATACCGCACACCGCCAAGTACTTGACCGAAGTCACAGCCAAACTCCTGGCTCCTTGAAGCTACCCGCGTGACCTGTACATAGCAAACGTCAGCACTGAAACAATCCGCGCGGACAAACAAACTGAGACCGCAGCTCCTTGCCCAACCCAACTTACTGTTCACCCAAGTTACTGTAGACCTGCCAGGGGGCTCCTATTTATAGGCGAGGTGAGAAGTGTGGTCACCGCCCTAGAGATAGAGACACATCCCCAGCCCATGCGATAGCAAAACACCGTCTGCAGAGTCCGCAAGGACTTAGTCGGATACCAAGGAAAACCGCCAGGAGCAAGGCAACATTAGCGAACCCTCTCCAGTCCGCCCAAGCTATGCGGACAAGGCATCAGCCCACAAAGCTCCAAACCACTGCAGGACAGCAATCCCCCTTCAATGGCAGTCCGCCCAAACCCGAGGCAGTCCGCAAGACTCACACCTCAATCCGCCACAAGTCCACGACCAAAGGCAGATAGCAACAGTCCGCCCGGTTACAGCGGACTTGGCGGATACCGCGGACACCATGGTCTTGGCACAGAGTGTGACCAAGTCCAAAACCATCAAAGGCCAATGCGAGCATGGCAGACACAAACACCCGTCCGCCAAACACCCTAGCACAGACCGTCAGCAGTCCGCAAGTCCCTCGCACTCATGTCCAACGCAGCAACCATCCCCGGACTCCAACACTAGTCCGCCAACGACCTCCACAGCAAAGCACCTACTGTACCACCAGAGCTCGACAAGGCCTCAGCCAAGCTCTAGGCTCAGTCCGCAACAGCCCACACCGCGGACACATCAGTCCGCAAGCTTCCCGCGGACACGAGCCAAACCGCCTAACATCACAACCTTGCACCACGGCCACTGAGCAATGCACCAGTCCGCAAGCCTCCATCCGCTCAGGCCGCTCCTTGGTAAAACCACAGCCAACGCCTTATCCGCAGATACCAGGCCGCATAGTACGCGGACTCCATGCAAACAACCCGCTCAGAAGACAGCTGGCTTCCACTAGACTTTCCACCAGGCCGCACATCACAGTCCGCCCAGTCCGCCTAGTCCGCCAATGTTGTCCGCCCAGGCCGCCCGGCCTGTCCCGTCAACCACTTCCACTTCACAAATTTCAACAGAGGCTAGAAGTACTGTGAAGCTTAATGAGGCTGAATATGCACCTGGGGTCTTATCTAGTAGAATTGTTGGTGGTTGTAATAAGGGTCATAATGGTAGAAATTTCAGCCCCATTGTCCTGTAAGGTTGAACTCTTGGCGAGGAGGTCTGGGAGGACACTGAGGAGCAGCGGAGGTTGGAACACCAGGTTTCTTATGGGCTAACTCAGATAGAGAGGTGATGAAGCCCGAGTTAGAGATTTCACCCTATATAAAATGGTTTGCCATGCTGATTAACTCCTGATTGAATCTTGGTTTCTTGTTATTGACTGCCAATTTGAAACAGCCTTCCCAGAGACCGCAAGTAAGAACAATATGGTACAAAGAAGGATCCGCATCATGAATCCCTAGGATCTCCTCTTCAAATCCGTCAATGAAATGACCAAGAGTATCATTTTCACCTTGCTTTATCTAGAAGAGGGCCAACATACCTCTTTCTTCTTCTTCGAAGTGGCAATCCTCAAGAGTTCTCTTTGGAGATATGAGAAGTAAGACACTGGTTAAAGACGACAACTTTTAAAACTACTCTCTGGTTTTTTCATCAAAAGATGTGGCAAGCAATTTGAAATTGACTACATATGTCAAGGTCCTCATTGAGACAACAGATTTGAAAACTTGAAGGTGAGAGATGAGATATTCTCTTCTGGAGAAGATAGGAAGGCCAGGCTCTCTGAATTCGTTGAGAACAGGTTCCTAATGAACTATATCTAAAAAAAGAATTATCTTCCCTGATCTTGATAGGAGAATTACTATAACTTTCTTGGAAGTTCAACATTCTAGCTGGACCTCCCTAAGTAGTTGTTCTGAAAAAAAAATCATGATGGGAAGCTGTGAAGACATCGTATTAAAGCCACAGAGGAACTGCGGGAAGAGTGATTGGGCGAGCAGGAGGAGTTGGTGCACAAACTGGAGGAGCTTGTGGATTGGGTGGAGCGGTCGCATCTACAGCGGTCTGAGGAGCAAATTGCCGGGTTATCGAAATAAGTGCTTGAGTCAGCGCCTCTATCTACTGAGCAGTTTCACAGCGAGCATGCTCAAACCTAAACTCTATGGCTTCTATGGCGGTTGCATTGCTTGAAGTGATTCTGATCCCTGCTGGAGGGCACTGCTGAATGTCGCGCCCAACCATCCTAATCGACTTATTCGCCAAACAACTCGGTTTGAAAGACATGTGTTCGTTTTGTTGGGAGAATAACACTTGTAGTGGACTATCTTATTCCACCAAAGAGGAGCAATTATAAAAGTGAGATAGCCTTAGTCGATGACTAAGTGACCGAGAATAGACTAAATTTGAGGCCACAGTCGGAGTAATTAGGCTTGAATATATGAATCAACCTTCCTTATGGGTACTGTTCACCTCTATTTATGTTAGTGGGGCCTGCATGAATGGGTTGAATCCAAAATTATGGATTGCCCAAGATACATGAGAACTAGACAGAGGTGAGTGGTTACAAGATGTGCAAAAAGTGCTAAAAAGAAGAAATGATCGTATTGTGCGGCCTGGAAGTCAGACTGGCAATTATCCTTGCCC
The DNA here is from genome assembly GCA_039583875.1 of Platanthera guangdongensis. Lineage (NCBI taxonomy): Eukaryota > Viridiplantae > Streptophyta > Magnoliopsida > Asparagales > Orchidaceae > Platanthera > Platanthera guangdongensis. The sequence goes on along the minus strand of CM077153.1, from coordinate 16,964,447 downwards.
TTTCTGACGATTATTACAGAGCTGCTTTGGGCGGTATAGGCGGTCAATGTGAACTGAGGTCACCCTAACCGGTAGGCATGAAGCACATTGAGTACTTGGCAGGATCACATAATTTCGGGTGAACAAGCGTGAAGAGAGGATCGTTGCATTTCCAAGTTGAGTTTGAGCAGTTTTCCTTCGATTCGGGAAAAGTTATGAGAAGTTTCTTATTGAAAATTGAGATGTTATGTCGTAAGCTTGACAGATCTTGTGTCCAATTCCTTCCAAATCTCTTGTTGGCCAGTGGACAGTTCTCTCATCCGAGAAGATGGTTGGTCGTTGACCATGGAGAAGATGTGGAAGGCTCAATAAGAGCACCAATGTAAGCTCACCGGCGGAAAGTTGTCGGCGAGTTTAATCTATCCATAACAATTAACTAAGGAAGTGGCTAACTAAATAAAACAATCAAAGTTCATTACTTTATTAAGTCTTTATTACAACCTAATTGTCCTTTTATATATTAATATCAATATAATATAGCAGTTTGAATAAGCATTTTCTAAAAGTGATTATTTTTGTTGAATTTTTCTCAAAGTGGTCAGCAAGATAGCCTAAAGCCAAATTAATATTCTCAGAACTATCCAGTTAACACCTTGATCATGCGGAAGCCCAAAGAGCAAGCTTAACACCAAATGCAAATGGGAGCACAAGCAGATCTAATTTATATTAACACTTCTTTACAGGGTGAGGTATACATAGCGAGACATGATTTCGCTAGTACACCAGCTAAGACAGAAAGCACAAAACAAGCCGGGCGGACAGCACTGAAGACCGCCGAGACCGCCCAGTCCCACAAGGTCGCCGAAGCCGCCCGAGCTGAAGCTGCTACACGCCCAATAAAGCACGGAGTCCGTCGAGACCGCGAGGTCGCGCGGACACACCATTATTCGCTGTCTGCTGATGAACTGAAGAACAGACCGCCTACCCTCCTGAGACCGGCGGACAGGTTATTGGAACTTGGAAACGCTGAAGCAGAGAACTGACAAGCCATAGAAGCAACCTGCTGAGACCGCAGAGACCACACCCTTCACAGCACTTGACCGAAGTCACAGCCAAACTCCTGGCTCCTGGAATCTAGTCGCGCGACCTGCACACAACAAACCGTCAACTCTACTCAACCCGCGCGGGCAGAAAAACTCAGACCGCAACAATAAACCAAGCCCCACTTTCTGTTCACTTAGTTACTGTAGACGTGCCGGGGGATTCTATTTATAGGCGAGGTGAGGAGTGTGGTCACCACCCTAGTGAATATAATCACCACCCAACCCCGCGCACTAGCAAAACACCCGTCCGCTGAGTCCGCAAGGACTTAGCCGGATTCCAAGAGAAACCGCCAGGAGCAATAACGATGTTCACCATCAAGCGAACTCGCACCAGTCCGCCCATGCTATGCGGACAAGGCACCAGTCCGCATACCCCGCAAACACCTCAAGGACAGCCACCACTGCGACAGTCTACACACTATATTTGCGGACAAGGAGGCAGTCTGCATAGCTCGAAAGCCAAGCCTCCATCCGCCACAAGTCCACGACCAACAGACAGTCCGCCCGGTCAACAGTGGACTTGGCGGATACCGCGGACACACTGAACTTGTCACTGAATGTGACCAAGTCCAGAAAACCACCAAGAGCAAGCGCGAGCACGGCGGACAAGGCCCAGTCCGCCTGCCCCAAAGCAGATCGCCAAACACACCACCAGAAAGCAGATCTCGCAAGCCCTACTCGCACTGCTGCCAATACATCGGCCACCTGCCGGACTTCAACACCAGTCCGCGCAGTCCTCCACAGCAGCTAACACCTGCGGCACCACCAGAGCTCGGCAAAGGCTACAGCCGAACTCCAAGGCCAGTCCGCAGAAAGCAGATCTCGCGGCAAAATGGTAAAAAAAACATCATGGGTCGCTGGGCGAGTCCCCCCCTAAAGCCTCTGCTCGCCTGGGGAGGCGAGTTCGGGCTCCCCGATGACCTGTTCATAGCCTTTCAGAACAGCGGAGTTTCGCTATTGGCAGGCCAGCCTGGACTGCACATAGATGTTCAAAACAGCGGAGGTTGGCTATTTGTAGGCCATTTTCAGAAATCTATAAATAGGCCCTTGTTCTCCTCCTTCAGCGCCTCGTTCTCCCCCTCCACCCCGGCAAGGCTAAAAACCTGAAGAAGAGAAAGGAAGCACCTTTATGACAGGACGAAAAATTCTAAGTAAAAAGGGGAGGAAGCAGCCCGATGCTTACCAGTCCGCCGGCGGCTTGGGCGAGTAGGTTCTCGACGATGTCGAGTTGTCTCGCCAGGTTGACGGCCTTGTCCTTGGCGACGTCGCTTGCCTGCTCGGCTTTTTGGAGGTGGTTGTTGAGGTTGAAGCTACGGTGTACCATCATATGATGAAGCTCCATGACCCACATATGGGCCTGCATGCCTTCATGGCCGAGCTGCCGCAAGGCCATTCCCTTGTAGGCCTCGGCGTCCTCGCAGCCATAAAGGCTGAAGCCGAGTGCGTAGGCATCACCGGTGGAGAGCTCGCGGTTGGCCCAAGAAGGGTGAAGGGTGGAGATGGAGACTCGGTGGGCTAGCTCGTCCCACTGGACCATGGGTTCGCCGGCCGAGTCCTTCCACCTTCCCCCGAAGCCAAAGAGGGGATGGTCCTTCGGCGCGGCTGGCTCACGGGCCATCTTCTTCGCAGTAGGGGGAGCAGAGGACTCGCCGCGCTCCTGCCCCTCGCTCGTGATCTCCTTCAGCGGGCTCTCTGGCGACCCGTCCGGGATGGTCTCGGGCGAGCTCATGTATTTAGGGTTTTGTTGTTGTTGTTGATGTATCGCCCGGGGAACCACCTCTGCTTTCTTCATTTTATTTGGCGGTTGTTAGCGACGGGGCGGGCTCGGTCCTGCAGGCTCAGGTGGACTCTTACTGGATGAGGGTTTGGAGGAAGCTAGCTCGTCTCGGCAGGCCGCCGCCGCCGCCCTCTCGCAAGCGAGAGGGTCAGAGAATAATCCCGAGTCCGCGAATGGCGGGTTCGCGGGAATCTGTTGTTCCCCTGCATAAAAAGACTTAGAAAAATTCCACGAAGATCTGTCAAGCTGAGCAATAGGAAAGAGAAGAATACCTTTGCCGGGAAGAACAGGGCCGAGCGAGTTGAGGCCCCTTCGCAGGAAGGTGACCTCAAAATCCTTATGGAGGAAAAACTTGTGGAGCTCGGCATCATTGCCGGACATGGTGGGGAGGGGCGGTAGACGTCCTCGCCTTTTTGCTGGGGGAGTAGGGGATGTTGTTAAGATCTCCCTTAATGAAGGCGATCTTAGTCATCCAGTTGTGGTGCTTGTTCATGATCTCGCGAACTTTTATGAATGAGCCCCTGAAGTAGGCGACACCATCTGGGGTCGCCTTGTAGGTGAAGAGTTTCCTGAAGACAGTCAGGTTGAACTCTATTCACTCCCGACGGAGGAAGCACGGAAACGGCACCATCATGACGATGTCGTTCGAGTTGAGTTGTGCGGGCACCGCCCCGTAGTACTTCAGTATCTGGCAGATTTCCGGCCAGAGTGGTAGGTGCAACCCCACCTCGAAATGCAAGATGGGGAAGGCAAGCTCGTCGGAGTAGAAAGTGTTGATGGCCTCCTACTCCCTCGACCGGTGCGCCTTGAATCCAGGGGGGACGTAGTCGGTGACGAATTCGGCGAGTTCCACCTCGGTCGTGTTTGAAAGTGAAGATTATATCTGAAATACTCTAGAGGGGGGTGAATAGAGTATTGTGCTAGCAAATAAGCACAGCAACCTAGTAAATCACAGAACACAGCCAAAATAAAAGAAAAAGGGCAACCAGACGACACAAGAAATTTATAATGGTTCCCCAACCTGGGTACATCCACTCTTCTACCACCCTGATAGGAATCCACTCAGATTTTTGATCAGGTGCCTGACACCAATGAGCTTTTGTTCAGGTGCTCAAAAACCAAAACCTCAAGTCTTTTGGTAGGAGACTTGCAACCAGGAATAATTTTGAAGGGAATTAAAACCCTGTACAGAGGATGGAAAAAGGGTGATGGTGTCTTCTCTTTCTCAATAACAACTGAGAAGACTTGTTGATTGATTTCAGCAGATTGCTCCCCCTGAGATCTTGAATGGATCAGGAATACTAGAGCACTGCTTCAGGGTGACAGGTCTTCAAAGCTTGATTGCCTTGACTAGAGATTACTTCAGGAACTTCTTTGACAGATAGAGATTGGTGTCCTTCTGAAGTTGTCCTGGAGGATTGAAGGAAGAAGACTCTTGATGGAGATTGTATGTTCTTCTTCTTGATGATGTTCTCTGGTCTAGGCTGATTGCAGAAAAGAACTTTTGATTTCTGTCAGATTGTTCTTGAGTACAATGTCTGTCTATGTGTCTGTAACAGCTTAATCTTTTCTTTTCTGACTGAAGACTGATTGAAGAACATTCGAAATTTGAAACCTTGAGCAGTAAATGCAGTCGGCCTGGGAAGGAAGCGGCAATCAATGATTTCCCTAACTGTCCTATGGAAAAACGACATGTAATAATCCATGATCAATGCTCGTTCCAACGGTAACATTCCGAGAAGATTGGGCATTAATTACTCAGGATTTATCGCCAAGAAAAGGGACGGAAAACTGGAGAAGACCTAGTCTGGAATCGTCGAACGAAGAACAGGAATCATCGAGCTGAGTTCACAGTTCGTCGAGCTGAGCTGATGAGTTCGTCAACCAGATAATAGCAATTTGTCTTCAAGTGAAACCTGTCAATTCTGCTACAATATTCGTCGAACTGATAATCTTCATTCGTCGAGCTGAGATCCAAATTCGTCGACCGAAGAATGATTGTGGACTTGGAATCTGAGAAGTCTTTAACTGAGAAGGATTCAAATCGCAGACTAGAAATCGTCGAGTAGAGTGCTGAAATCATCGACCTGAGAAGTTGACTTCGACGACCTGAGAAGTTGTGAACTTGAGGTCCAAGTTCGTCGAGCTCAGAATCTTGCTCGTCGACCAAAGCCTGAAGTTGGACTTAGAAAAAATCTGGAGTTACCCTGACTTTAGTTTGTTGAAGTGTCTCAATTTTCGTCGAACAGAGAACAAAGATCGTCGAGCTCAGTACAGAGAAATGTCTCAAGATCGTCGAGCTCAGAACGCCTTTCGTCGACCTGAGTTCGACGAACGTCGAACTCATTTTACTTAATCTTGAAATCTTCTAAGTCTTGAGTCTCTGATAGTCTTGTTGATAGCAAGTCCATCTGATGTTGACTCTAAGGACTTGACCTAGACTCTAGGACACAAATTTGACCCTGGCTATACATGTTGGGTCACATCCTAAGCTAGTGAACCTAGCCCAAATCAACTAGGGATCAAACAGTGTTCCCCTCAAAGAATCAATAGTAGGTGAAACGTTGGGCGCATTTTGAGCGGTCGTCGGCATCAGGGTTTATCTTACCCATGCTCGCGGGAGGGTTAGAACGCGAATACGAAAAGAGAGAGAAAGCGAGAAGAGGGTATGAAGGCAGTAAAGGTGGTGGTACGGGGTTGGTGGGGGGGGGGGGCTATTTATAGAAAAAAAGAAAATCTGAGGCCGAGCTGACCGATCAGTCCAGCTCGTCTATCCCAGCCCGCCAATCCCAGCTCGCTGACTTCTATGACGCGACCCATCACACGTCAAGATGAATATAAAGGGCTATATATTATTATTCAGATACAAAAAATTAGAATCTAAAAAATATCCAATTATTATAGGCCCAGGAACAGATACTGTGAAGAAATCAGGTACAGAAGAAAAAGAGGAACAAGATGCGCGAGCTGGGGGGGCAGGAGGCGAGTGCCGGAAGGCTCAGCAACGGAGCCGTTTCTATCTACACCGACCTTGTATCCCCCTCCCCCCAGATTGTCGCGAGCGGAGGAGCTCGCGAATCTGCCCCGAGTTTCTCTAAGCTACCAGGAGGCCCTCATCGATCTCATCCAAAAGTCGGGAGGGGGACATCGCCTCGCCGGTCGGGTTGCCCTTCACCTCATCCGCGAGCCACACGTAGTCGCGCTGCAGTGCCTTGTTGACCTCCTGCACCCGGCGCAGGTCGCGCACCAGCTTCTTAAAGAGCCCGATCCCCCTCCTCGTCAGCTCCCCGTTCTCCACTTCAGAGCCCATATAGGAGTCTAGCGAGCTCGAAGAGGGGAGGGGGGAATAGCGGGTTGGTTGCGAAGACTCTTCAGCCTCAGACTGGTCGGGAAAAGCTGTGAAGACAGTTAAGCATTAGTATGTAAGGCGAGTATCCCAGAAAATTACAGGACAAAAACCAGAGGTCGGCATACCTGACGAGCTCGGCACCCAGAAGAAAGTGGGGGGAGTGACTAATCTCAGATTCCCACTACGGCCTGGGCAGCGTGTTCCTGGCGAAAGGAGGTTGAAGCCCGGAACGGGGATGGATTCGACACCTCCCTCCACGATCTCGGTAGGCCGCTGAGGGGAAGGGGCGCGAACTGGCGAGTTCGGCCTATGCGAATCCAGCCCCAGGGTCCCAAAGGGGGGTGACGGGTCCCGAGGGAAATTCTCTGGAGTTCTAAGCCACGGGTCGCCAAGGGTGTTCTTGGCTCGCGGCGCGGAATCTTCGGCGCCATCCCGTTAGCTGTCAGTGTCGTCGCAGAGGTCAACAACATTTTTTCCCTTCTCAAGGGCAGGCAGATTGGTGGAGCCGGTCTCATGCTCTAGGGTCGTTTTCAGGTCATCAAAGATGGGCTCGGCCGCCTGGGGAAATGGTTTCGCCTCTTGGCAGGATTGAGCTCGGCCGAGCCGCTCTGCGGGATGATAAGTGGAACCGCGGTCAGGCTGGTAATGCGAGCAGAAGAAGACTCGCGAACTCGGGTGAGCCTCTCTTGGATCTCATTAGGGATTGGCATCTCGACAGAGTTATAGCGAGGGGAATGGGAAGAGTCACCCAGGTATGCAGGCACATATATATAGCCGCAGGTGGACCCCACCCGAATATTCTCTCTGGTTCATGCCGCAGTCGCCGAACACTTGGAGTTGGATGATTCTTTTCGAGCTTTGAGAAGCTCAAAAAGAGTGGGGATTGTGTACAACCCCGTATCCGGCGAGGGGTCACCAGGAATCAGATCGGCTGACTCTCTTTTCTCAAGTCTCAGCCAAACATCAAGGGGGGCTAGAGCTCGGCAGCCTCCAGCTCACCCAGGCGAGCCCGGCTAGTGGCACGCGAGTAGGGCCAGCGGGGCCCAGATTCGCCGGGAGGTGAGTAGAAGCGGCGAGTACCAGCCAATCCAGACAATGCCATTCTGCCTTGGCATTGAGAGAAGCCCGCCCAGTCCACTAAGTTCGTCGAACGGAGCTCGGAGTTTGTCGAACAGAGCTCGGCGTTCGTCGAACGAAACTCAGCATTCGTCGGGCTCGATTTATCAAGGGTCGACCTGCAAGACCATGCAGTTCTAGTCCCAGACGAGCACTCAAGCGGCCAGAGCTCGCCAACCACAGCTCGCCCAAGCGAGCTGGAATCATCAGGGATGAATAGAGCCAAAAGGCTCGCACCAGCCAGATGAAGTCGGCGAGTAGGGCCAGCCGGGCCCATACTCGCCGAGGCCGAGCAGGCGCAGTCGAGCCCGAACTCGCCTCCCCAGGCGAGCAGAGGCTTTAGGGGGGGACTCGCCCAGCGACCCATGATGTTTTTTTACCAATTTGCCCCCGATGACCTGCTCATAGCCTTTCAGAACAGAGGAGTTTCGTTGTTGGCAGGCCAGCCTGGACTGCACATAGCTATTCAAAATAGCGTAGGTTGGCTATTTGTAGGTCATTTTCAGAAATCTATAAATAGGTCCTTGAAAACAGTTAAGCATTAGTATGGAAGGCGAGTATCCCAGAAAATTACAGGACAAAAACCAGAGGCCGGCATACCTGACGAGCTCGGCACCCCGAAGAAAGTGCGGGGAGTGACCAATCTCAGATTCCTACTGCGGCCTGGGCAGCGTGTTCCTTGTGAAAGGAGGTTGAAGCCCGGAATGGGGATGGATTCGACACCTCCCCCCCCACGGTCTCGGCAGGCCACTGAGGGGAAGGGGCGCGAACCGGCGAGTTCGGCCTCTGCGAATCCAGCCCCAGGGTCCCAAAGGGGGGTGACGGGTCCCGAGGGCAATTCTCTGGAGTTCTAAACCGCGAGTCGCCAAGGGTGTTCTTGGCTTGCGGCGCGGAATCTTCGGCACCATCCCGTTGGCTGTCCGGGTCGTCGTAGAGGTCAACAACATTTTTTCCCTTCTCAAGGGAAGGCAGATTGGTGGAGCCGATCTCATGCTCTAGGGTCGTTTTCAGGTCATCAAAGATGGGCTCGGCCGCCTGGGGAAATGGTTTCGCCTCTTGGCAGGATTGAGCTCGGCCAAGCCGCTCTGCGGGATGACAAGTGGAACCGCGGTCAGGCTGGTAATGCGAGCAGAAGAAGACTCGCGAACTCAGGCGAGCCTCTCTTGGATCTCATTAGGGATTGGCATCTCGACAGAGTTAGAGCGAGGGGAATGGGAAGAGTCACCCAGGTATGCAGGCACATATATATAGCCACAGGTGGACCCCACCCGAATATTCTCTCTGGTTCCTGCCGCACTCGCCGAACACTTGGGGTTGGATGATTCTTTCCGAGCTTTGCCAAGCTCAAAAAGAGCAGGGATTGTGTACAACCCCGTATCCGGCGAGGGGTCACCAGGAATCAGACCGGGCGACTCTCTTTTCTCAAGTCTCAGCCAAACATCAAGGGGGGCTAGAGCTCAGCAGCCTCCAGCTCACCCAGGCGAGCCCGGCTAGTGGCACGCGAGTAGGGCCAGCCGGGCCCGCATTCGCTGGGAGGTGAGTAGAAGCAGCGAGTACCAGCCAATCCAGACAATGCCATTATGCCTTGGCATTGAGAGAAGCCCGCCCAGTCCACTCAGTTCGTCGAACGGAGCTCGGAGTTTGTCGAACGGAGCTCGGCTTTCGTCGAACGGAACTCAGCATTCGTCGGGCTCAATTTCTCAAGGGCCGACCTGCAAGACCATGTCGTTCTAGTCCCAGACGAGCACTCAAGCGGCTAGAGCTCGCCAACCACAGCTCGCCCAAGTGAGCTGGAATCATCAGGGACGAATAGAGCCAAAAGGCTCGCACCAGCCAGGTGAAGTCGGTGAGTAGGGCCAGCCGGGCCCGTACTCGCCGAGGCCCAGCAGGGCCAGACGAGCCCGAACTCGCCTCCCCAGGCGAGCAGAGGCTTTATGGGGGGACTCGCCCAGCGACCCATGATGTTTTTTACCATTTTGCCCCTGATAACCTGCTCATAGCCTTTCAGAACAGCGGAGTTTCGCTGTTGGCAGGCCAGCCTGGACTGCACATAGCTGTTCAAAACAGTGGAGGTTGGCTATTTGTAGCCTCTCAGCGATGTCGGCCTCAGCAAAGATCCTTGGGCTCTTGTACGGGAAGGTGGGCTCGCTGTTGCCCGGGGGAAAGAAGATTTGCGCTTGGCGGCGGACCTTGCGATGGAGGCCCTTGTTCTCCTCCTTCAGCGCCTAGTTCTCCGCCTCCACCCCGGCAAGGCTAAAAACCTGAAGAAGAGAAAGGAAGCACCTTTATGACAGGACGAAAAATTCTAACTAAAAAGGGGAGGAAGCAGTCTGATGCTTACCAGTCCGCCGGCAGCTTGGGCGAGTAGGTTCTCGGCGATGTCGAGTTGTCTCGCCAGGTTGACGGCCTTGTCCTTGGCAACGTCGCTTGCCTGCTCGGCTTTTTGGAGGTGATTGTTGAGGTTGAAGCTGCGGTGTACCATCATATGATGAAGCTCCATGACACACATATGGGCCTGCATGCCTTCATGGCCGAGCTGCCGCATGGCCATTCCCTTGTAGGCCTCGGCGTCCTCGCAGCCATAAAGGCTGAAGCCGAGTGCGTAAGCATCACCGATGGAGAGCTCGCGGTCGGCCCAAGAAGGGTGAAGGGTGAAGATGGAGACTCGGTGGGCTAGCTCGTCCCACTGGACCATGGGTTCGCCGGCCGAGTCCTTCCACCTTCCCCGAAGCCAAAGAGGGGATGGTCCTTCGACGCAGTTGGCTCGCGGGCCGTCTTCTTCGCAGTAGAGGGAGCAGAGGACTCGCCGCCCTCCTGCCCCTCGCTTGTGATCTCCTTCAGCGGGATCTCTGGCGACCCGTCAGGGATGGTCTCGGGCAAGTTCATGTATTTGGGGTTTTGTTGTTGTTGTTGTTGATGTATCGCCCGGGGAACCACCTCTGCTTTCTTCATTTTCTTTGGCGGTTGTTAGCGATGGGGCGGGCTTGGTCCTGCAGGCTCAGTTGGACTCTTGCTGGATGAGGGTTTGGAGGAAGCTAGCTCGTCTCGGCAGGCCGCCGCCACCCTCTCGCGAGCGAGAGGGCCAGAGAATAATCCCAAGTCCGCGAATGGTGGGTTCGCGGGAATCTGTCGTTCCCCTGCATAAAAAGACTTAGAAAAATTCTACGAAGATCCGGCAAGCTGAGCAATAGGAAAGGGACGAATACCTTCGCCGGGAAGAACAGGGTCGAGCGAGTCGAGGCCCCTTCGCAGGAAGGCGACCTCAAAATCCTTATGGAGGAAAAACTTGTGGAGCTCGACATCATTGCCGGACATGGTGGGGGGGGGGGGGGCGGTAGACGTCCTCGCCCTTTTGCTGGGGGGAGTAGGGGATGTTGCTGAGATCTCCCTTGATGAAGGCGATCTTGGTAATCCAGTTGTGGTGCTTGTTCACGATCTCGCGAACTTTTATGAATGAGCCCCTGAAGTAGGCGACACCATCTGGGGTCGCCTTGTAGGTGAAGAGTTTCTTGAAGACAGTCAGGTTGAACTCTATTCACTCCCGGCGGAGGAAGCACGGAAACGCCACCATCATGACGATGGCGTTCGAGTTGAGTTGTACGGGCACCGCCCCGTAGTACTTCAGTATCTGGCGGATTTCTGGCCAGAGTGGTAGGTGCAACCCCACCTCAAAATGCAAGATGGGGAAGGCAAGCTCGTCGGAGTAGAAAGTGTTGATAGCCTCCTGCTACCTCGGCCGGTGCGCCTCGAATCCCGGGGGGATGTAGTCAGTGATGAATTCAGCGAGTTCCGCCTTGGTCGTGTTCCCCTCAAAGAAGCAATAGTAGGTGAAACGTTGGGCGCATTTTGAGCGGTCGTCGGCATCAGGGTTTGTCTTACCCATGCTCGTGGGAGGGTTAGAACGCGAATACGAAAAGAGAGAGAAAGCGAGAAGAAGGTATGAAGGCAGTAAAGGTGGTGGTACGGGGTTGGTGGGGGGCTATTTATAGAAAAAGGAAATCTGAGGCTGAGCTGACCGATCAATCCAGCATGCCAATCCCAGCCCGCCAACTTCTATGACTCGACCCATCACACGCCGAGATGAATATAAAGGGCTATATATTATTATTCAGATACAAAATATTAGAATCTAAAAAATATCCAGTTATTACAGGCCCAGGAACAGATACTGTGAAGAAATCAGGTACAGAAGAAAAAGAGGAACAAGATGCGCGAGCTGGGGGGCAGGAGCCGAGTGCCGGAAGGCTCAGCAACAGAGTCGTTTCTATCTACCCCGACCTCGCATCCCCCGCCCCCCAGATTGTCGCCAGCGGAGGAGCTCGCGAATCCGCCTCGAGTTTCTCTGAGCTACCAGGAGGCCCTCATCGATCTCATCCAAAAGCCAGGAGGGGGACATCGCCTCGCCGGCCGGGTTGCCCTTCACCTCATCTGCGAGCCACACGTAGTCGCGCTGCAGTGCCTTGTTGACCTCCTGCACCTGGCGCAGGCCGCGCACCAGCTTCTTAAAGAGCCCGATCCCCCTCCTCGTCAGCTCCCCGTTCTGCACTTCAGAGCCCAGATAGGAGTCTAGTGAGCTCGAAGAGGGGAGGGGGGAATAGCGGGTTGGTTGCGAAGACTCTTCAGCCTCTGACTGGTCGGGAAAAGCTGTGAAGATAGTTAAGCATTAGTATGGAAGGAGAGTATCCCGAAAAATTACAGGAAAAAAACCAGAGGCCGGCATACCTGACGAGCCCGACACCCCGAAGAAAGTGCGGGGAGTGACCAATCTCAGATTCCTACTGCGGTCTGGGTAGCGTGTTCCTGGCGAAAGGAGGTTGAAGCCCGGAATGGGGATGGATTCGACACCTCCCCCCACGGTCTCGGCAGGCCGCTGAGGGGAAGGGGCGCGAACCGGCGAGTTCGGCCTCTGCGAATCCAGCCCCAGGGTCCCAAAGGGGGGTGACGGGTCCCGAGGGCAATTCTCTGGAGTTCTAAGCCGCGAGTCGCCAAGGGTGTTCTTGGCTCGCGGCGCGGAATCTTCGGCGCCATCCCGTTGGCTGTCCGGGTCGTCGCAGAGGTCAACAACATTTTTTCCCTTCTCAAGGGCAGGCAGATTGGTGGTGTCGGTCTAATGCTCTAGGGTCGTTTTCAGGTCATCAGGCTGGTAATGTGAGCAGAAGAAGACTCGCGAACTCGGGCGAGCCTCTCTTGGATCTCATTAGGGATTGGCATCTCGACAGAGTTAGAGCGAGGGCAATGGGAAGAGTCACCCAGGTATGCAGGCACATATATATAACCGCAGGTGGACCCCACCCGAAGATTCTCTCTGGTTTCTGCCGCACTCGCCGAACACTTGGGGTTGGATGATTCTTTCCGAGCTTTGCCAAGCTCAAAAAGAGCGCGGATTGTGTACAGCCCCGTATCCGGCAAGGGGTCACCAGGAATCAGACCGGCCGACTCTCTTTTCTCAAGTCTCGGCCAAACATCAAGGGGGGCTAGAGCTCGGCAGCCTCCAGCTCACCCAGGAGAGCCCGGCTAGTGGCACGCGAGTAGGGCCAGCCGGGCCCGCATTCGCTGGGAGGTGAGTAGAAGCGGCGAGTACCAGCCAATCCAGACAATGCCATTCTGCCTTGGCGTTGAGGGAAGCCCGCCCAGTCCACTCAGTTCGTCGAACGGAGCTCGGAGTTTGTCGAACGGAGCTCGGCGTTCGTCGAACGGAACTCAGCATTCGTCGGGCTCGATTTCTCAAGGGCCAACCTGCAAGACCATGCAGTTCTAGTCCCAGACGAGCACTCAAGCGGCCAGAGCTCGCCAACCACAGCTCGCCCAAGCGAGCTGGAATCATCAGGGACAAATAGAGCCAAAAGTCTCGCACCAGCCTGGTGAAGTCGGCGAGTAGGGCCAGCCGGGCCCGTACTCGCCGAGGCCCAGCAGGGCCAGTCGAGCCCGAACTCGCCTCCCCAGACGAGCAGAGGCTTTAGGGGGGAACTCGCCCAGCAACCCATGATGTTTTTTTTTACCATTTTGCCCCTGATGACCTGCTCATAGGCTTTCAGAACAGCGGAGTTTCGCTGTTGGCAGGCCAGCCTGGACTGCACATAGTTGTTCAAAACAGCGGAGGTTGGCTATTTGTAGGCCATTTCCCAGAAAGCCTATATTAAGTCTTTATTACAACCTAATTGTCCTTTTATATATTAATATCAATATAATATAGCAGTTTGAATAAGCATTTTCTAAAAGTGATTACTTTTGTTGAATTTTTCTCAAAGTGGTCAGCAAGATAGCCTAAAGCCAAATTAATATTCTCAGAACTATCCAGTTAACACTTTGATCATGCGGAAGCCCAAAGAGCAAGCTTAACAACAAATGCAAATGGGAGCACAAGCAGATCTAATTTATATTAACACTTCTTTACATGGCGAGGTATACATAGCGAGACATGATTTCGCTAGTACACCAGCTAAGATAGAAAGCACAAAACAAGCCGGGCGGACAGCACTGAAGACCGCCGAGACCGCCCAGTCCGACAAGGTCGCCGAAGCCGCCCGAGCTGAAGCTTCTACACGCTGAATAAAGCACGGAGTCCGCTGAGACCGCGAGGTCGCGCGGACACACCGTTATTCGTTGTCTGCTGATGAACTGAAGAACAGACCGCCTACCCGCCTGAGACCGGCGGACAGGTTATTGGAACTTAGAAACGCTAAAGCAGAGAACTGACATGTCGTAGAAGCAACCTGCTGACACCGCAGAGACCGCACCCTTCACAGCACTTGACCGAAGTCACAGCCAAACTCCTGGCTCCTGGAAGCTAGTCGTGCTACCTGCACACAACAAACCGTCAACTCTACTCAACCCGCGCAGACAAAAAAACTCAGACCGCAACAATAAACTAAGCCCCACTTACTGTTCACTCAGTTACTGTAGACGTGCCAGGGGGGTTCTATTTATAGGCGAGGTGAGGAGTGTGGTCACCACCCTAGTGAATATAATCACCACCCCAGCCCGCGCACTAGCAAAACACCCGTCCGCTGAGTCCGCAAGGACTAGCCGGATTCCAAGAGAAACCGCTAGGAGCAATAACGATGTTCACCATCAAGTGAACTCGCACCAGTCCGCCCATGCTATGCGGACAAGGCACCAGTCTGCATAGCCCGCAAACACCTCAAGGACAGTTACCACTGCGACAGTCCGCACACTATATGTGCGGACAAGGAGGCAGTCTGCATAGCTCGAAAGCCAAGCCTCCATCCGCCACAAGTCCACGACCAACAGGCAGTCCACCCGGTCAACAGTGGACTTGGCGGATACCGTGGACACACTGAACTTGTCACTGAATGTGACCAAGTCCAGAAAACCACCAAGAGCAAGCGCGAGCACGGCGGACAAGGCCCAGTCTGCCTGCCCCAAAGCAGATTGCCAAACACGCCACCAGAAAATAGATCTCGCAAGCCCTACTCGCACTGCTGCCAATACATCGGCCACCTGCCGGACTTCAACACCAGTCCGCGCAGTCCTCCACAGCAGCTAACACCTGCTGCACCACCAGAGCTCGGCAAAGGCCCCCACCCAATCCTTTTGTGATTCTCCTCCTCTAACCCCACTTCTCTCTCGGCGAGGTCGTCACCAATCACTGTTGGCTTGTCGACCACCGCGACTTCTTCGAATATCGCCGGACCGATCACTTCTTCATGCCTACTGACTCTTCCTTGCTTGCCTACCCACATTCCTTTTGTTGGGTAATATTCTCCTCCTTCCTCCTCGGATTCAATTTTAGTTTAAATAATAATACTCTATCTTGTGAATTTTCCAAGAGAAATTCAATGTCGTGTTTAATTTGAATTGCCTCGAAGAGTTGAGGAAAAATTAATGCCTAATATTTTAGTATCCGATCAACCAACCAATATTTCCCTTCAAATTTGAACCCAAACTATTATTCAAGTGTGACAATGAATAGTTTTGCTTCGGAAACCCTAAATTCATAGACCCTAAATCACAATGCTCTCTAACTTCATCCCTTTAGTGATCCTTGACGCATAAACATTCACAGTCACAATGTAATTCGACTTCATCCCTTCTGTGATCCCAACAAACCCGTGTTTTGCCTCATCGATTCATTCCACAATAATGGTTATTTTTTTGCCAGAGTTGCATGTATTGACACAATTGCGACGATCATTAGCTCCTTGCTCATCACATCCTTTTGTGACATATCAAAAAATGGACCCTTTCATTATTTCTTTAGTAGTTGGGTTGTCCGCGTCATGTCGAATTTCTCATTTCATGACATAGCTTGAGCATATAACATGTAGCATCAAAGGAACCACTTCATTGAATAAGAAAGAAATATTTGTTTAAAAGTGTCAAAGGTGCTGCAAAACTCCAATATGAAAAAGACATGCTGCTTCAAGAGCGAGATAACACATCACAAGATTATATTGTGTGATTTCCAAGTGCTTTATTAATATTTATATTGAATTCAAATCCTCTTGAGTTTAATAAATCCAATGATATCTTCCAATTTCTAAGGTATCATTTAATTCACATTTCTCTCCTTCTGATTGTATCTTTTTTCTACTTCCAAGCATAATCCTTACCAAATCAGCTCTAAATCTAAGGAGTTCAAGTTTTTTGCCATCCAGACCTCTGTGAGATTCATTTTGTTCAAATAATAATATATGTTTTTCATTCATAAACATAGTATAGCTACTGACATTTTTAATAAACCAAATTTCAAGCTTCTGTTGAATGACTATTGTACAACCTGGGGCTCGCGAGAGACGGTCCAGCGGGCGAAGGGATGACTGGCGAGAGTATAGGATGCCCACCTACAGGAGGCGAGACGGGGGATCCTCTGGAGTGGGCGAGACCTTCTAGTGGGCGAAATCATCCTAGAAGGCGAAAGAGCTCACATGCCGAAAAGGCGGCGAGACGGGCATGGCGGTCGTCTCGCCCGGCAGTATCTTCCCCACTCGCCGCAGGGAAAAGATATCTTACCTATTTTGACCCACAAGGGGGATTTTACCTTCGTGCCCCAGATAGTTTTACATTATTACCCCTGGAGGCCTGCATATAGCTCTCCAGAACAGCGGAGTTTGACTATAGGCAGACCCAGCCCAGGGTGTTTTGGTATTTTCAGGTGGATTTAAGAGTGATATTTGCAGAACAGATTCAGAAACCTATAAATAGACCGATAAGGTGCCTGAGAAATGGTTGTTGAACCTTCCCACTTTTTCCCTCTCAGGCACCTAGCTCAACACTGGCTAGGGAGGGGAAGACTAACAGTTCTTCCGGGTAAGAGGCGGGACCTCCAAGTTGAGTCCCCTCGGTCTGTTTCCAGGTCGCTGACTCTCGTCAGGGCGGTAGCGCAATGAGAGTACGTGTGGGCTGCATCCTGTTTCGAACTCTAGGAGGGACCGAAAAGCCGGTTCCAACAACTATGCTCAGCCCAAAGTATTCTGTATAGGTCCACCAAATTTGGAATGGTCTTATATAGTACCTTCAGTGTAGAACTTTGTCCTAGGTAGACACACAACTCATTGGTTACTACCAAGTTGGCCTCGACACATGCATACATACACTAAAATATTCAACATGCATTTATAACAAAAGATGGTGGTGGATTAAAAACTTTTCCTGTATTTTGATTAAAAAGTAATTATTTTGTCAGTATGAACCAGAGATTGATCTAATTTAGGGTAAATAGAATGATAGTTGTTTGTTCCCAACATACTGTTAGGCTCTGTTTGGCATGGTGGCGGCAGTCATGAACACGGTGGTTATGAACCGTCATTAGTGAACGCTCATCCACACCAGAGTAAATTGGTGGTGGTCATAACCATTGTCTTGTCAAACATGCATTCTATGATGGTGGTGTTTTTGTCCAAACAAGAGCAAAAAAGCTGCATCAAACAGAGACTTAGGCTCCGTTTAGGGGGACTTATTTTCACCGGTCAAAGCGGTCATTACCGCATGAATCCGGACTTAATTTAAGTTGGATTCATGCGGTCATGACCGCTTGACCGGTGAAAATAAGTCCCTCCAAACGGAGCCTTAGTTACAACCGAATCAGAATTATTGTAAACATTCATCACTTGGGGATATCAAAATTATTATACCTTTAAAAATGTCACGATTGTTCAAGATCATCATTCGTCAGTTAGTTCTTTGTATTATTTTGAACATTATGTTTAACAAATGAGCCGTGGTAGAGAGAGATGTATCAGCCTCATATGAAGCAAAAGATGTCATGATATTTTATGCTTTAACCCCACTCATAATATATGGAGAAGAATATATTCCTTCTTCATCTGTCTTTCCTTCGAAACGAGAATCAAATTCTCTTCATATCTACATTTAATCTGTAGCGAGGAAAAGTTCGTTGCTATTTTCTAGCAAAACATATTATATGTGTATTTTACAAGTTAAATGCTTTCATGATGCGTTTTTTTTCTTCTATGAGGCTTTTTCTATTGTGTCATTTAAATTGATTTCTTACCTGAATTGCTACTTTTTAATTCTCACAATATAATTGAAATTTCATATTATGCAAAAATTGGAATAGAGCCAAATCTAATTACTACCACAACAAATTTCTCTCAAACTCACCGAGTCTAAGAGAGAGAAAATCACGATTTAAAAATGAAGAGAATAAATAAAGAGTGTTGTTATTAGCAAATCCATTTTGACTTTTAGCAAACTATTATTACTAGCAAATCATGATATTTGAAAATGGCTATTTGATAAGCAAATGGTTACTAACAAAGCACTCAATTTTTTTAAATGAAGAAATCCTAAAAATAAGTTTTTTGTACTAAACTATATCGTTTAGGATTACAAATTTGAAGTTGTTATAACTTTCATGATTTGTTGTTGAGGATGCATTCTCATAAAAACATGCTCGTCTTTAATACTCCCAAAAATCTTTGCCATGAAGAAGCAATGTAAACATGGCTTCCAGAGTTCCATAAGAGGTCTCAGAGGTTGAAAATGGCTTTCAGAATGGCAAATCCGAAAACCTAAATCAACAATGATTTCGGTTTGCAGCCGTGGGAAGGGAAGGAGCTTCGTAGTAATAGGTCGGGAAGAAGCATACCACCACGTCGGACAGGAAGATCGTCGCAGTCGGCAAGGTCTCGCGAGCGGCGGGGCGAAATCGCGGCCAAAACCGGGGCGGCGAAGAAGATCTAATGTACTGGGAGGGAGAAGATCTAATGTCTGGGAAATGAGGTTTGCTAAAAGCCATTTCAAATAACGTAAATACTAATATTTTGGATACTCTTTGATTTGCTAGAAGCAAAATATGATTTACTTATAACAACACTCTAAATAAACTCTAAAGTAACATAAAAAAAAATACCATTTTAATTTGTTCAATCTTATTTTCAGAAATGAAAATACAGTGACATAAATACATAATGTTGAAATTATTTATATGCTTTTGAAAATCGGACACGACCGACAGGACCACCAGCCAGTCTGGTACTCGGGAATCGGCCGGTTGGACCGGAGAACGGGAACCGTGGCCGGTTTTTCGTAACCGGGCGGCCCAACTTTAGCACCGTTGGATGCGATTCAAAGCGTTTGCCGCTATCCTTAGAGAATCGAGATAGCAACTCGAATCGGAAGTACAAGGACACAGGGATTTCACTGCTGTACGATGGCGGGGGATCCACCGCCGGCGATGAGCTCCGGTGGCATTAGCCGCTTTCTTCTAGGGTTTCTGCAAGAGCACCTCGGAGAACCGGAGGACCTAGCCTCCCTCCCATCCCTCACCGCGCGACTCAAATGCGAGTGCGATGATCGCGAAGAGGAACTCCTCCACCTGAAGACGAAACTCTCTCGCGCCTTATCCTCATGGATCTCCCAATCTGCCGAAGCCGGAGTGATCTTTAGCCGTATAGAATCCGGTCCTCCTTTGCCGTCCCAAGGTCCGCCGGCAATAAAACCTAACCTCTCTCTCAATGACGTGCGTTCTCCATCTACCGTTTATCGCTTCACTTTCTTTAGATCCATTTGAAGGCGTTGATCTTGAGCCGACCTACAATTTTGTTTTCATGTGTTGGAAGTTCAGATGGGCGTCTGATGTCTCAAGGAAAAATCCTACATCTGGAGTTACCATTGCTTGCCAAGGAGCTTGGCCGCATCCTTTCAGTTAGGCGCTATGCAGGTAATCCCAGACTTATTCTTCTTACTTCTCTTTCTGTTATGTATCAGATTAAATTAGTATTGTAATTCTATGATGTGTGTGTATGCATGCAGTGGTGGATCCAGAAATTTTTTCCAATGTAGGCGGACTTAAAAATTACAAAAAAAATCGAATAATATGACAAATATACATTAATCTCTCAAAAAAATATACAAAAGTTGTGCATACTATGGTAGAAAGATGTAAATAACCTTGCTTACATGACTCATTTTTGAACTTTCATGTTTTGAAAAGATTTCACGATAAATAAACAACTCGGAGGGAGATTTGCAAAAGAAAAGAGAAAAAATCGTGAATAATTATTAGCCATAGTTTTAAGTCGTGGCTAATCTATATTATATACCAAGAAATCCTTGCATATCATGTAACGGTTCATACCATCCAACGCATCCCAGCCATCCGCTCTTTCGCAAATCGTGCGGCTGACAGTGCATAAGTTTTTCTATCCGCTTCTCTTGCTCTCTCTCAGGGTTTCCACCTCTTCTTCCCCCTTCCCCCCATTCCATTTTATAGACCTCTCGGTCAGTGGGTCCTCTTGTTCCCCTAACCGGGCGGTCTCCTCATGTCTTCTTGCAGCTTCCCTATCCGCCTTTTCTTCCCGCCTTCTCGCACCGCATCTTGGTCGCGACATTCTCCTGTGTCGCTGGTGTGCTCATCGTGACCGTGCGGTCTGCTTTGCTTAAGTTTCTCCGACACCCCTTCCCATTGTTGCTTCCTTACCCGCTGCAACCTCTCTCTCTTCCCGCTGCGAACAGGCTCCCTTCCCGCTGTTATTTCTCACGCAGGCGACCTCTTCTTCTCGCTGCAGCTTTCTGAACCGCTGCGAGCACCGCATCTTGGTCGCGACACCTTTCTGTGTCGCTGGTGTTCTCGCCAAGACCGTACAGTCTCCCTTGCTTAAGTCGTTGTGGCTTCCCTTCCCTCCCGTTGCGTCTTCCCTCCCTTGCTTAAGTCGCAGCGGGCTCTGCATCTTGGTCGCGGTCTCTCGCCGCTGGTGTGTTGACACCGAGACCGTGCGACTTCTCTTCCTCTCCTCCGCCCTCTTTCTTCAGGTTGTGGGTTGCCTCTCTTAGCCGTTGCGGCCTCTCTACCCGCCGCGGGCTTCACATCTTGGTCGCGGCCTCTTGTCGTTGGTGTAGTGACACCGAGACCGTGCTGCGTCACTTCTTTTCCGCTTCGCTTTCCTCAGGTTGTGGGTTATCCTCTGCTACTATCCGAGACCGTGCGACTAGTTCTGTCCTCAGGTTGCGGATTAGTGACACCGAGACCGTGCGGCTATTTCTGTCCGCTGTGGTTTCCCTCTGTTGTCCGCTGTCCGTTGCGGCTAGCTTCTTCCTGCGGCTTCATGGATTCTACCACTGCCTCCGGCGAGTCCGCTGGTGCTTCATCTCTGCCACCTCGGGCTGCTTCCTCTGCTACTGAACCTCGGGATGAACTCAGGATTACCACTATATCTTTCTTTGGTAAAAGGAACTTTGTAGAATGAGTTCATTCAGTTCGTCGGGTGCTCCGGACAAAAGGACTGCTTCATCACTTGACCCGGGCTACTCCTACCGTTCCTACTGACGAGTGGCTTCGTGACGACGGCCGTGTGCAATCCTGGCTTCTCAACTCCATGGATACTGAGCCATACATGATGGCCATGTATCATGACACAGCTAAGTCCATGTGGGAGGAACTCCACTCCTATTCTGTCCAAAACAGCCTCCAGCATTTGTTTGACTTCATCACTGATCTTCAATCCCTTGATCCCGGGATATCTGGTGATATGACTTCCTTCGTTGCCAAGGCCAAGACACTTGTTGAGGCATGGATACAACACCAACCTCCTCCTACTGATTTGGTTGCCCAACGGGCATAAAAAGAAGCTGTCGGGATTTCCATGATGATGGTAAGTGTTCCTCCGCATCTGCACAGTGTTCGAACTCAGATACTCTCCTCTGTCACTATTCCCTCTCTCTCTGATGTCTGCTCCATGCTTCTGAAGGTCACTCCTCCACGCGAGGCTCCTCTGCCTCCCTCTCCAGCTCTTCTCCAGTTAGCCCGGCCTGAGGTTGACCTTGGTGAAGAGACGAGCGTCGTGTAGCTCGTCTAATAATTCTTCGATTAGCGGAATAGGGAACTTGTCTTTGATAGTGGATGCGTTCAGACCGCGATAATCCACGCAAAAGCGCCATGTGCCGCCCTTTTTCACTAAAATGATTGGGGAGGAGGAGCTGGTGTTGGTGCGGATAATCCCTGCGGTAAGCATTCCCGAACATTGCGCTCAATCTCAGCCTTCTGGACGTACGGGTAGCGATATGGTCGGATGTTGGTAGGCTCGGTGCCTGGCTTAAGCTCGATCTGGTGATCTCTGAATCGCGAAGTGGGAAGTGAGCGGTTCTTGAAAGATATCGGAGTACTGAGCCAACAATGTCTGTATCTGAGCGGGTGCAACAGGGAGTTCCGGGGGGTGCCGACACGACTCCCATAACTACTGCCATCACGCTTCCTTGACCCTCCAGTTGTTCCAAGCTTCGAAGGGATATTTCCTTCATCGGAGATGATTTAAGGCCGTTCAGACAATACTGTCGTTCGTGATGTAAGAACTTCATCGTCATCTGGTCCCAATCAAAAGTAACACGTCGTAGCTGCTGCAACCACTGAACCCCAAGCACCATGTCGGACCCCTGAATGGGTAGAAGATAGACATCCGTACGCCCTGTGTACCCATGTAACCGCAGCTCAACCCCACTCATGACGCCTTCACACTGTAGCTTGCTTCCATTGGCCACCACGACGTGGAAGGAGGCCCCCTTATCAATCGTATGTCCCACCTTTTCTTCCACTTTGGGATGCATGAAGTTGTGGGTGCTCCCGCTATCCACCAGAATCATCACCTTCTCTTGACTAATCTTTCCCGCAATTCGCATCGTGAGGGGGGGATTGCATCCCTCCATGACGTGTATGTACACCCCGAGCTCGGTCAAGTCCAAATCCTCCTCCAACTTAGTCTCGGAGGCTATCTCGGCGGACACATCCTCATGGAGCATGAACACCTATATCTTTTGACATTTGTGCCCGGACGCAAACTTTTCATCACAGTTGAAACATAGACCCTTCTCTTTTCGTGCTTGCAGTTCCGCCCACGATAGACGTGTCACGGTCAGCTTGTCGGCCACTTGTGGCTCCCTGCGAGCGGTCGTAGGTACAGTACCCGTCCTCCCCGTGGTGCGGAAACGTTGTCGGTTGAGTCGCTCTTCCTGAATACGGGCTAGATTGATGACATGATTCAGACTGTGGGGCATGTATGCTCGGACCTCATCCCGTAGATGCTCCTTCAGCCCGGAGACAAAACAGCTGAGCAACGTTTTCTCTTCCCAGTGCACCAGATTGACTAATTTCTCGAACTCGATCCGGTACTCTGTCACTGTTCCTGTCTGATG
The DNA here is from genome assembly GCA_039583875.1 of Platanthera guangdongensis. Taxonomy (NCBI): domain Eukaryota; kingdom Viridiplantae; phylum Streptophyta; class Magnoliopsida; order Asparagales; family Orchidaceae; genus Platanthera; species Platanthera guangdongensis. The sequence goes on along the minus strand of CM077153.1, from coordinate 16,941,514 downwards.
TAACTTGTGCAAAAGAGCTTCAAAGTCTTCATACTCCGGTTGACCGAACCATGCGATGAAACCGTCCACAAAATCAGCTCAGGGCACATAGTCTCTGCCCTACAGAAACCACTGCATCCACTGAAAGGCGTCTTCCTCCAGGTGGAACGAAGCCAGCTGCACCCATTGGGCCTCCGGAACTTCTTGGTAACTGAAAAAAGCTCGGTCTTCTGCACCCACTCCAAGGCGTCCCCTCCTTTGAACTTTGGAAAATTCATGCGCGTGAGCTTCAGAGGCATGTAAGCCTGCGGAGCGACTTGGCCTTGCCTGTTCCATGTCGGTCGCCTCTGCTTCATAGGGCCAACGTATGCACCCGGGTAGCCATGGTGTGGTGGCCCTGGATACCCCTGATGCGGCTGGCCGCCCCAAGGAGCCCTGGTTCCCAATCCCCCGGGACGGCCGACGCCATTGGGCGGGAGTAAAATTCCCCTTGCACCTCCAGCCCCCACGCCCGGCGGCTGTCCCCCCCCCCCCCCCCGCTCGTCGCTGATCCGCCACCACGGCAGTGGTGCACTGGTGTCGTCTGATGCCCCGTAAGGGGCAGATCCCCCCGCTAGAGGAGCCTCGCACCCCCACCCCCATGCCGCTGCCACCCCGTTGCCCCCCGATCTGGCGGATGCGGAGCCCGCGCGACCCGTGCCAGTCCCTGCGCGGAACGGATCGGCCGACCCGGCCGTTTCCGCGACCTCTTCATGCGCCGGTGATTTCCCCTTGAGTAGGGTTTTGAGTTCTTCCATACGGACATCGATCCACTCTTCCAACCGTTGCATGGCAGCCCTAATCTCTTCTTCGATGTCGGCCATCGAATCCGTCAATCCGATGTAGTTTTCCTCTAGTGTTTCCAAACGATTGATTTCTTCTTGCGAGCGTGTGTCCACCATGATGGGAGGACGAATCCTCTGATACCAAATGATAGAAAGAAGAGGGTGGAGAGAAAACTAAGAGAAGACTAAGGAGAAATTAGGGTTAGAGAGGAGGAGAAAGAGAAATATATTGATAATGATGTGCATAACCCCAAGAGAGGGAGCCCCGGGTATAAATATACCCGGGCCCAAGAGGGGGCCGGATCGGTTCAGCCCCACCGCCGCCTTTTAGATGGAGGGGGCTGAACCGGATGGTTCAGCCCCGTTGCCGCTCGTCGTCTTCTTCCGCCTACGACCGTAAGTGTGCCCAAAGAACTGTGCCATGTTCGGGGGCGTAACACTATCATACGCCACAATACAATAATGATGAGGCTCAAAGCATAAGTGTGACAAATAGGATAGACAATTTGGCTTTGATGATGGTAATTGGTGGTAAATCAAAGAAAATGGTGTAAGCTCAATGTGGTAGCGCAATGGTGAATGTTAGTTGGTAGGTGCAAAAGATCCAACTATCCAAAAAATGCCCACTTCATGTCTTAAGAACATAATTCAATATATGCAAATGTTTCAAGAGTTGCGTTAGGGCAAGTTCTAGTCAACGAGAAAGGATACTCTTTCACGTTGATATGATAATATGACACTAGCACCCTATCACACACAACTATACTAATCATAAAATAAACTACACTTCGGTGATATGTGAACAATACACATATACGGTGAGAAGATAATAGATGTAAACATAGACTATGCATAGATAATAGATTTATATGATGCTTTAAGCAAAACACATACGCATAAACTACAACATTGCACGAGTCTACAATTTACCTACATGTCATATATCAAATGTAGATCTAAAATTACCATAGCTAGTGGAATAAAATAGAGCAAGCTTGAATAAAAAAACCAGAAATATCAAAAAAAAATTGATGGGTTCAATATTATAAAACTATTAGTGAAATAAGTGAAAATTTTGAAAACTTGAGTGTGTGTATGGATGCAAAATTATAAAGAGCTAAGGTTAATTAAACACTCTCCAAACTTAAACTAAGCAATGAAATCATTGATAAAAAGAGAAAAAAAGATGGTAAGAAAAGGAACTAGAATACCCAATCCAATAGCATCCTCCAATGTAATGCCCCAAATTGATGATTACCGGGTCCCAAATATAGTTGTCGCAAAACCTGAATACTAACAAAAACACACTAACAAACCAATACACTCAGAACTCTCCGAGTTCTGGCAGAGTAACATCGGCGATGCGGGTGAAGATACAAGGATTTCTCTTGACCTTCTGACTAACTCCACTGTACTCCAATGTTACTGGTGCGAAAACTTGATGACAACAAAAAAAAGAAACGGCTAGTCGTAGGGGAGTAATATTGACGACGCGGGTGAAGATATGAGGATTTCCCTCGACCTTCTGACTAAGTCCATTGCGCTCCAATGTTATCGGTGCCAAAACTTACTGTAACACAATAAAGAGAACGAAACACCAAATTTAAGGTTGACATTCACCTAAGAAATAAATAACTTTTGTGAACCGTAAAAAAAGAATTTGTTAGCGCACACCTAAAAAAATAATGGAAGCATGAAAAATGACCATGCGCGTGCGTGCGCATAAGGCCACTCGCTGCATGCGTGAATAAAATACAAAAATACTCTAGGGGTGAAGGAAATGTGCGTGCGCCAACACACGCACGTGCGTGAAGATTGTGCACGTGCAGTAGCAAAGCTGCAAAATTTAACCATAGACCATACACGGCCTGTGAACAGTAGACACACGCATGTGCGTGAGGAAAGCACATCGCAGTGACAGAATACCAGAATCCTAGTTTAGAACTAGCATAAGGTGAACAGTGCACACGCGCGTGCGCATAGGGGCACACGCGGCGTGCGTGAAGAATTTTGACAGAAGATCACTTAATCATGGACATTTAACTTACTAAAAAAAATATTAATGCTTCCGAACCAAAAAATACAATGATTAATAAGAAATTTGAAGAATACAGTGATTAACAATTGAGAGAAAAAAATGTAAAGTAAAATAAAGAAAATAGCAGGCCTAGTCAAACTATGACATGATTCGCTACGCTCCCTGAATGAAATCATCCAAATTTCTGAGGATTATAGAATGTAAAATTGCAATGCAAAATTTAGCTACAACGCTCTTATTCAGCGACCCCTGATAAAACCAATTGTATTCTTCGACAACGATGCCAAAAACTTGATGCACGACAAGAGTACCGACCACAAGTAATAAAAGAGGTGAGTGGTTCGCTCGGGTTTTATCGTCTGCATGTGGAGCATAAAATGACAGTATCCTACGATCTCCACATTTTTAGCACGTAGAGCAGATTCAAATTAGTTGATGGAAGCTATTTCTAACTACAAAGTTAAGATCTATTCTAACAAGGATTATTCATTCATTTTCATAAAAGCAAACCAGCATAATTAGATTTGAGTTCATTACAATTGTAATTTAACGCAATACTCACAATCCAAGTTACCCCTAGTAGGATGTCGATCCAGCAAGAAAAGGAACAAGAGTCTTTTCTGGGAGAGGGAAAGAAAGCAAGTTTGAAACCTTCGATTTCCAATAGCTCAACCACGACTGTCGTCCGGGGTCTAGGAGGCTGTCACAATTTCTCGCCTATCTTCTCTTGGGTTGTTTCCACACTTGGGGAGATAAGCACATCCGTCTTCTAGCACTGAGATTGCGGCAATACCATTAAAGATCAAGGAAAACTTGCAAGGATGGAGGAGAGGAACTCTCTTCCACTTAAAAAAGATTGAGGACGCTTGAGAAATGCTGAAGGGAGAGCTCTGAATGAAGAGGATGGTTGGAGAAGAGGCTCCGTGCGAAGGGGTGCGGCTGGATGAAATTTAGGGTCATGGATCATCCAAATGATCTAATATAAATAGAACATGGAAAAAGATCGTGCACGCCCAATTCAAGCCTTATGTGCACTGGCGTGCGCATTGTGTTAGCATAGAAAAGAGACGAACAACGGAATGAGCGTGCACGAGAGCACATGCATGCGTGAACAAAACGCACACCCAATGACAAAATGTCGATTTTAGAGAAAGGACCCCGCACACACAAACCCAAAGCGCACACAAGCGTGTGTGAAGAAAATGCACGCCCGATGACAAAATGATGAAATTTTTAGCCCAGAACGCACACAGGCAACAAATAGTCATCACACGGGCATGTGCGAACAAAACGCATGCCCAATGACAGAACACTGGGAATTCTACCCAAGATGAATAATTGAACTGAGCATGCGTGCGCGCGCGGGATGAAGCACACATGCTTGTGTGTAAGAAATTTAATATAGCCTTCCCCAAACAAATATTATGTTTACACCTGTAATTCAAATGCAATTTCCCTGATTTCCAAATCTACAATAATTGAGATGAAAATGTATGAAACTATACTCAAAGCGGGGTACAAAAGCGTGGAAGAAGTGTGAATTATAGGGGAAACGCTATTCAAAATGTTTGTATTAGTTCTCCCCACGCCGATTCCCCGCGAGCTGTCGCACCGTCCGTTCGTGCATCCCGACAATTGCGTCGATCTTGCTGCCCCCTCCGGTCTTATCATGCCTTTTTCTACTGCGTCGTGCCTGACCTGAGGTTTTCGCCGCTCTTCAACCGTTGTTGGTCGTGTTTCCTTCACTGTGCACCGCGTGGACTTGTTAACCACACCCAACAACCTCTCCCTCTCTCGTCCAGTTGTGCATCGTCCTTCCTCACACGTGCATGCCCCCACATGTCTGATCTACGACGCACTTTAACACACCCGCACCTTAACTTCCTGTGGATCCGGCCATCTTTTGCCGCCTTGTTTCTCATGAGGCGATCATTGCCTCATTCTAGACCCTAATGATGTGGATGGATGTTATGTTTGATGCCTTCCTGGCCGGCAGACCGCATGCTTCATCATCCTCCAATACAGACTCCCATCGCTTCTCGGGGCATGCCCTAACCTTCCTCGGAACCCTATCCCACCGTTGGCGGGCATCCCACCCCCATTCCATTCATTCGACATCTCTTCTTTCAACGACACCGACCCCATGGGATGAATTGCTTGTGTAGAACAATTTTTCGACATTCATCTGACTCCAGAGCCACAGAAGGTTGTTATAACTCTCATCGGCATGGAGAGATCAACCCTCCATTGGGTATGCTGGCTACGAAAGAATAACCCTTTGTTCTCCTGGGCGGAATTTCAACAGGACCTCATCCTCTGCTATGTTGTTCACTATTCAAGGACAACAGTTAAACTTTTTTGTGGTGTCCGCCAATTAGACTTCCTCGACGAGTACATCAATGAGTTCATTGCCTTGGAAACTAAAATGTCGTTCGACTGCTGAAATATTCTATCATATGTCCCTCCTATTGGAGCACGGTACATCACCCTTGTTTTGATGCATCACACTCACCTGGAACTCCTATGTAAAGTCTGGTAGGTGAAGGACGGGTGCGGACACCAAGGTTTGCTGAAGCGCTCGAAAAGTAGTGGTGCGATGTCTCCCCATGCAAAGGATTGCTTCTTTAAGAGGGAAAACAACGGAGTTGTTATTACGCTATACCCCTAAATGAAGCACCTGTATTACCCCGCTAAGCCCAAAAAACCGCGGAGCTCCCACTGGGACCGAGAAAGGGGCCACTCGGTTACCCCATGGATCTTGAGTGGGTCGACGGACACCCCCATACTGTTGACAATGTGGCCCAAGTAAGCGATCTGGTCTGTCCTAAAGGAACATTTGGCCCCTTCAGAAATAGTCGGTGGACGCAGACTAGCTGAAATACAGTGCGGAGATGGATAGGCAGGCCTCCCAAGTTGTGTTGTATACCAGGATATCGTCAAAAAACACAAGCACATAACGACATAATAAGTCGTGGAATACCGCATTTATGAGATCCTGGAGGGGTCATCCACCTCAAGCCAGAAGAGCCGCTTGCACTGATGTCACCAGCTGAAAGCCTCATCACAGTTAAAACAGCGGCCTTTGGCCTTGCGGTCGGCCATCTCCTGCGTAGACAATTGCTTAATTGTGGAAGGGAATTCTACCTCCTTGCCCTTTCTGACTCCATTGATTTCCCGGGGTGGGGACGGCGTAAATCCCGTGAAGGTCCCTCGCCACAGCGACGTCCCATATACGGTTGATCCATCAACAAGCGTTTCTCACAATTGCATGCTAAACTCATGGTCGTCGTGAGGTCTGGTGTAGACTGGAATTCGACATTCAAACGTAGGCGCTCATGGAGTCTTGCGGTAAATAAGGACACTTGATGTATCGTTTGAACGGAAGGGGAACGGGCAAGCAACACCTACAACTGCTCGAGATAGTCATCAATGGACCCTATTTGCCGGAGGGAGATGAGAACGTCAATGGGGTTCCACGAAGGGGGGAGAGGATGGCGAAGTGGAGGCTAGAATGAATCTTGAATTCTTCTCACTAGGGATCGGGCTTCTCCCGCCGTAACTGGGAAAACCATAACTGAGCAGAACCCATGAGATAGAAGGACGCCATACCAATCCGGTCCTCCAATGGCGTGCACTTTTTTTTAAAGAACTATTCGCAATGGGTGAGCCAAGTCAAGGGGTCCTCGTGATTGTCAAAAATTGGAAAGTTCATCTTTTCACAAAATGAGGGAGCCCGCTGCCCTAAAATGAGGTGGATGAGAATCGTGGTCCGCCTGGGAGGAGCCCGAAGCAGCACGATGTGACGGTGGGGGGCCAAAGGGCCTCGATGAGGGCCCGATTGTCTGTGGCTTTAGCACGACAGGGTTCAGCACGACAGTGTTAGGTACGAACAGTCTTCAGGCGACCCCGACATGTACACTTGGCAGGCGGTTTCTCACAGAGCAGCTCTGTAGCTCCATCCCAGAGGTCGCGGTGGGCAGTTCGCCTGGAGCATGCACGGACTCGCCTCTTCGACATCAACCTCGGTGTCACCGCGCAGTTTCATGCGGTCTCTTCTGTCAACTCCCGCCGCCCGACTCTTTGTATACCTCGGGCAGCTGCGTATTTAATGTCGTAGTTAATGAGGCGTTAAACGCCTGTCGGTTCGTGAATCGTCCGAGCAGCCAACCCTCAAATATAAATAGGGACTAGGGGTGCTTGGATGGGACGCGCGGACTTAGCCCAGAACCTGCCTAGTTGCTGGTGCGGACACTAAGTCCATTCAGTCCTCTTTCTCCTTCCCCACTTGTACTCGCTCGTACTCTCTTGTAATCCCTTTACAATTAATCAAGAGCCCTGTTGCAAGGAAGGCATTCGTCGCGGCGGATCAAATCTAGTGTTCGCCACTGTCAGTGACATCTTCTTTTCATGCTCCTTTTTACTCGCTTAAGCCGTCCGCAGGGCTAGTAACTGATTGCTTGCGAACCTCTCTCTCCTCTGTCGACCACCCGACCCAAGGATAACGCGCGGAGAGTTTGTGACATTTTTGGCTCCAACATTTGTAGTATCCTAGTGTGCTCCAAATATTGGAGGGAAAATGTTTGGTAGGCCTATAAAAGGGAAGGTCCATCCCGTTTAACGCAACCAAGTTTGGATCGAGGGTTTCGGTTGAGAGCGTTCATCAAGCTGTAAGCATCAAAGTTTGTGCAAAGAACTTGTAGGAGTACTCCTTTTCTCTGTTGTGAGAAATGTTGTAGATGTCGACCGACATGTCATCGGACATAAAGGTTATTGGGAGAAAACACAACGACAGCGACAATTTAAGCAAAAATGTCATTGTTGAAAATATCGCCCAATATATAAGTTATTTCGTGGTCGATATATCACTGAGAGTATTACATTTTTTTTCATTTCTTTTAAGAGACTGAGCGGTAAAAATTTATTCCATACTTCATGTTGTGCATCTCTCTATGGCTAGCTTTGATGACTTTCTCGTCTCGCTCTCATTTAGTGATTTTTATGTCGTTTACTACCGTCAACGTCTCTTTTATGTGTAATTATAAACATACATTTCATGTATATATATTTATTTTATAATTTATTAACATACATTATTTGTACAATTGTACATATATAAAAAAATGTGTGTATATATGAATAAATTTATTTAAATATTAAAATACGACATTGTAAAATATCCTCAATATATTCCCCACAATCACATTTCAAACGCAAACCGACATGAACCCGACATCCGACATATGCAACTTTGGTTTGTGAGCGCCTTTGTTTACTTGTCTTTCCCTCTCCATACTGTTCTTCCTTCCCAATACTCCAATTAGGTGGCAGAATCATGATTTTCCTTCATTAATTATGTAATTACCATGTGTTTCTAATGCCTGATTATTGAAAAGGAAACATGATTCCGGCAATATAACCCTAAACCTTGCAGAAACTGCCCTTCGTCTTGAAGCCTTAGTCGGCGATCTTGAAGATTCAGCCTCGTCGATGATCAAACATGTTCCAAGGAAGAAGATGGACTATAATCTTTACGGATCATCAAATCAAACTTTGCCCGGGGATGTGAGCTCTTTTCATTCATGATCTTTATTTCTCGTATTACGTCTGATAACCTCAAATTCAAAATGCTTATCGAGTCATCCGATTCTCCCTCGATATAGGAGAGCGGGCGGAGACTAGATAATATGCTTGTCACGATTAAGACCATGCAGGACATAGAGGAAGTTCTCGCCGGTTTTTCGAGCACGCGGCCTCGGTGGATAAATCTACTCAGGGCTGCCGATTCCAGAGTGAAAAACGCCCTAGCGATTTTGAGACCGCAACTTCTTACCAATCACCGTAGTTTAATTGCATCCCTTGGATGGCCGCCATCCCTTTTGACAACTGATCTGGTGAAGGATAATTCCATGGAAATACCAAATCCACTCTCCCTCATGCAAGGGCCAAAGAAAGATGAATACTGTCGAAGCTTCTCGACATTATGCTCCCTGCAGCATCTGCATGCCAAGCAGGAAGCTCGATGGAGTTTTCTTCGGGGAGATCAAACGGCTTTCAATTCAACAGGCTTTCGAGCTGCAGGCGAAGTTCCTTTCTTTAAGTGCAGCCTCTGGCCGATCGATGAACTGGTGAAGCCCATAAGCTCGCGAATGGAGCACCATTTCTCGAGATGGTTGGATCAGCCGAAGTTCATATTCGCGCTGGTGTACAAAACTACGCGGGATCTCATCGACGGAGTCGACATCATCCTGCAGCCGTTGATCGATAAAGCGATGCTGCTGAGTTGCAGCGCCAGGGAAGCTTGGGTGGCAGCAATGCTGAAGATTCTCTCTGGATATTTAGAGAGAGAGGTTTTTCCTGCCATTTCCGAAAATCGTCGGAGGAATTCAAACTTGGAGGTGACCTCTACAATGCTTCACATGGTTGACCTTATGATCGCGCTTGATCGACGCATGAGGATTCTCGCATCTTCTGGAACTTGGATTGAGATATCATTTCCCGCAGTCGGTTTAGGGTTTGATCCTGCCTTGTCGGTAATGTCGATGTTTTCTTTGCATTCTGATTGGCTTCAGATGTGGGCGGAAATGGAAGTGGAGGATGCGGAAGGCAGGCTGAAGCCTCAGATGGAGGACGAAGGATGCTGGTCGGTATTTGCCTCCGGGGAAGAGAAAGATGAATCATTCCTTTTTTCGTCGAGAGAAGATTATAAAGCTCCGTTAATTGCCGAATCCGTTCTTCGATCAGCGTGGGAGATGGTCGAGAGAGGATATGCGCTGCCGTGCAGCCGAACGAGGAACGAATTCATCAGCTCGTCGGCGACTTTATTCTTGAGTCATTTCTTCTGCGCCCTGCTTCAAAGGAGCGGAGACGTCGAGCACACGGCCGCCGTTCTGGACGATGTTCGGTTATCGAGGGTTTGCAGTTCGATGAATGCTGCTCGGTACTGCGAGCACGTGCTGCAAGAGTGGAGCGAGGATGCGACTTTGATGGAGATGTCGGAGTACTTGTATAAAGATGGTGCAAAGTTCTCGGTGAGGCTACAGACGGATTGTCTGGAGGAGATTGTGGCAGCTCTCCTTCTCCATTTTGATCATTTGTGCTGGAATTATGTGCGGGACGGCGGCCGGTGGGAAATGAACCGAATTGACCCAGATTGCAGCTTCCCGGACGAAGATTATCTGCGCGTGTCTCCGGATTTTATCGAAGCTCTAGACACACTGAGAGACAGGATCGTGTTCTTGAGGCTGAATCTGAACCCTCCGAACTTTGTCGAGCTGTGGAGGAGCGTCGCGGGCGGGATCGATCATTTCATTTTCGCTAGCATCCCGTTGAGCGGTCCGTGTTTCTCTTGGCGGGGAGCGGATCAGTTTGAAACGGATATGAAGGCGGTTTTCAGTATATTCAGACCATTCTGTGCCAGGCCTGAAGCCTTCTTTCCTTGCATCAGTGATTCTTTGAAGCTGTTGCAGGTCTGCAAGAAAGATGCCAATCAAATGCTTGAGGAGTTGTCTCAAAGAAGATCTGAGGATTGCTTGAGACTCCGTGGAATATTCCACATGTCGCCGGCTCAAGCTGAGAAGGTTTTGAGGACCAGATTGCTCAGGGATTGGGAATAGCATGTTGGTATGATCTCAGAAAGGTTTTGCTGTTTTGCTGGATATATATATATATATATATATATATATATATATCGGAATAATGTAAATTCACTGAACCCGGATTTAGCTAAATCCGGATTTCGCGCGCCTTTTGAAAATATGCATATTATATGACATTTTTAGAAAAAGTGTCCAACATGAAAATTGTAGATCTCGTCGAGATCTACAACTTTCATGTTGGACACTTTTGCTAAAAATGTCATATAGTAGGTCTATTTTCAAAAGTTGCGGAATCCGGACGTAACTATGTGATTCGCATTATTCCGTTCGGGTTCCGCCCCTTTTGAAAATAGGCCTACTAAATAGCATTTTTAGGAAAAATGTTCGCCAGATCTACAACTTCCATGCTGAACATTTTTCTTAAAAATGTCATATAATAGACCTATTTTCAAAAGGCGTGCTAAATCCGGGTTCCGCGGATTTACATCATCCCCTATATATATAATATATTACAAAAAACTCTATTGTAAGTTTTCATTAATTTACTCCAAAGGGGTATTTTTGGGCATAAATGTTATGAAATGTATACTTACATGATGATTTTTGTGATTTCAAATGTGAGAGGGGCAAGCTGTAATTATGCTAACTGTAAGAAATTTTTTGGGTAATTATTCATATATATATATATATATTTTATATTTATATTTATATATGTATATACTATTAATTATTTAAATCTTCTCTCTGAGATTGTATAATTATAGGTTACAATCACTATCTTGTGAAATTATAAAAAATATATATATGCTTGTACATTTCATAACATGGAAGTATTTTTTTTCATGCTTGTTATGAAATGTAAGCTTACATGGGAGGTTTCTTAAAATTTTAAAATATAGAGGGGGTGCAACATGTAATTATGCTAACTTTCATGAGAGATTTGAGTAATTAATAGGAAAGTTAAATCCTGTTCTTCCAGAAGCTCCCGTAAGATTCTGAAACCTTCTGGAACATGAAGATATACGTACCTCTTGGAAAATAAGTAGACCTTAAGAACAAGCTCATTTGGATGGAATTGAAATTAGATTTTTGAATTGATATCAATACCAATTTTTTTAGAAGTTAGAATTGGCATGATTTCAATTAGTGTTCGCTCAATAAATAGAATTTAAAAATATTATAGAATTGATTAATTTTGTTATTTGTGTGATAAAATTCAATCGAAAAATTATTATTTTTATCACGGACATATATTATCAAAAACTTACCATTCATTCACATATATTGTGATGAACTTAACCTTCACATGTATTATAAAATGATATGAATTATAAAATAATGTATTCAATAAGAACCTAATATTTTTGACCGAGAAAAAATCGGCCATTGTTGAAAATTGAGCGTTCGGGCAAAAAACGTATGACAGGGCAAATAAAACTCGCGGTTGCGGTTGCGAACGCTGCGGTTATGAATCGTCGTTCGTGAACGCCCGACCACACGTTAAAAAACTGTATTTTTGTGTTCAAAATTAGTTTTTTTTTTCATTGTTGACGGTCATAACCGTTGTCATACAAAACATAAATTTTACGACGGTTGCGTTTTTGTCCAAACCAATCAGAGCAAAAACACTGTGCCAAACAAATCCCCACGGCGGTGGTGGTCGTGAATGCGGTGGTTATGAATCGTCGTTCGTGAACGCCCAACCTCGCCTAAGAAACTCATTCTTTTTTATGTTCAATTTTTTTTTCTTGATGACAATCATAACCATTGTCATGCCAAACACACTCACCGGGGCAAATTTGGTGGTGTTTTGGCGCCAAATATAAACGCGAACTCTTGATTGCTTCAGTGCGCTATCCGTCGGTTACATTTGATATTCCTGTTTTACCCCTCGAGCTCCGCCGTTAAAAAAAAAAATTTCAACCAACCGCCGCCGGCTCGCCTCACCGGACCCCACCGCCGTGATCGCCGGACGCCAGCGACCCCGGCAGGGGTAGGCCGGAAGCGAACCGGCAAGGCCACCGCCGGTGGGGGTAGGCCGGAGGCGAACCGGCGGTGGCCCTGCCCGTGAGCTCCAGGTTTGGGGCTCCGTCGGTGGCCCTGCCGGTTCGCCTCCGGCCTACCCCCGCTAGTGTCACCCTCCGGAGGTTGGTCTGCCCCATCCTCCTCTTCACGTGCACCCCTCCTCCCCCTCCTCCTCCCCGTGATGTAAGTCGTAAGTTAGATATTATATTTATATTATTATTATATAAATATATATAATATTATTTATACTATATATATTTATATTTATTTATATTATATATTATAGCCCGTGCTCGAAGCTCTCGGGCGGCCTTCGGCCACATCCAGGTGGGTTTCACCCGCCTCCTCACGGGCTTTGCCCGTGTTTAATGCTTCGAGCGGCCTTCGGCCGCATAGAAGCGGACCCGCTTCCACGTAGTTCACCGGCTCGGCACCGCAACCGCCACTCATGGCCCCCTGGATCCCTATGATTGTTTGATTTTGCATACGCGCTCTGGGGGCCACGAGTGGCGGTTGTGGTGCCGAGCCGGTGAACTACACGGAAGTTGGGCCCGCTTCTATGCGGTCGAAGGCCGCCCGAAGCATCAAGCACGGGCGAAGCTCGCCTTGATGCCGCCGAAGGCCGCATGAGAGCTTCGAGCACGGACGTAGCCCGTCCGAAGAAGCTCGTGTTAATAATGCATAAAACAAATAATGTTACATCATTGGTCTCACATGTGTTGAGAATGTATAGTCTGCATCAAGTGCAAAAAAAATAACTAATTTGTTTAGACGTTTTATGCTTATGTTTTAACATACTATTAGCGTAGAGTAGCAACTAATTTTCACATATGGCTGATATCGAGTCGAGTTCGAGCGATTTGTGTTCGGCTTATTAAAAAAGAAGCCTACAATATGTAAAATGACAAGTTGAGCGCATAATTGCACATGAAGAAACTCATGTAAAGCTGCATACTTAAATGTACATAATATAACCGCTCGACAATTTATCGCGAAAAAACACGATTAGGTGGAAAAAGTGTATTAATGCTTCACACTCAATTTCACTCACTGCAGTTATAGGCTCCGTTTGGTTTGGTGGTGGCGGCCTCCTAGTCAGCCCAAGGGGCGGCGGTCTCCTGCCGCCGTCCGCCGAGGTCGCCCACCAGGGGCGACCTCCCTGCTGCCCGAGGGGCGGCGGCCTCCTGCCGCCGTCCGCCGAGGCCGCCCACCCAGGGCGGCCTCTGACCGCCAGCCGGGCGGACTCCTCCCGGAGTCCGCCCAGGCCGCCCGCTAGGGGGCGGCCCCGGCATCCGCCGGGCGGACTCCACCAGGAGTCCGCCCAGGCCGCCCGCTAGGGGGCGGCCCCGGCATCCGCCGGGCGGACTCCACCAGGAGTCCGCCCAGGCCGCCCGCTAGGGGGCGGCCCCGGCATCCGCCGGGCGGACTCCACCAGGAGTCCTCCCAGGCCGCCCGCTAGGGGGCGGCCCAGGCATCCGCCGGGCGGACTCCACCCGGAGTCCGCCCAGGCCGCCCGCTAGGGGGCGGCCCCGGCATCCGCCGGGCGGACTCCACCCGGAGTCCGCCCCGGCCGCCCGCTAGGGGGCGGCCCCGGCATCCGCCGGGCGGACTCCACCCGGAGTCCGCCCAGGCCGCCCGCTAGGGGGCGGCCCCGGCATCCGCCGAGCGGACTCCTCCCGGAGTCCGCCCAGGCCACCCGCTAGGGGGCGGCCTCCGGCCTGCCGGGCGGACTCCACCCGGAGTCCGCCCAGGCCGCCCGCAAGGGGGCGGCCTCCAGTTCTCTCCAGGGCCTCCTGCAGCTTGCTTCGCTCAACAATGGCGGACGCAAATTCCCAGTCCGCGGAGTCCGCGCAGGTCGTCATGCTGATGTCACTGGGCCCCGCTTCTTGAAGAACTTCCCTGGGCCTATAAATACCCCCTGAAGCCTCTCATTCAGGGATCCTGGATGTGGAGACAAGTCTTGCCAGCAGCCCCTGCGGACTCCGTTTTCCAGTCCGCGCAGTCCGTCATCACCCTTCCAGTAAGCCCTGCGGACTCAGATTTCCTGTCCGCGCAGTCCTCCACAGCTCTTCTAGCAGCTTGCCAGCAGACTCTGCAGACTCAGTTTCGCAGTCCTCCAGCAGCTGGCAAACTCTTTTACTTAGTCTCTGGCAGCCTCTCCTCTCTGCTTTCTGGCACTTTCTTCTCCTTTAGCCGCCAGCTTCTCCTTGTACCCCTTTAATGATTTTGTTGTGAAGGTGTACTTGTAAGCTTGTAGTCTCTAGCTATTAATCAAAGGAAAGCTCGTCGCAGGAGTGGAATTTAGGCCGCGACGGGCGAAGTGTGTTGTTGCCGCTGCTAGCGGCCCCCTTCTTCTCTCCTCTGCTCAGCAAGCCTTACTCCTCTGCTCGGCAAGCCTTGCTCCTCTGCGCAGCAAGCCTTGCCCTCAGCTCAGCTCAGCTCTTCTCGGCAACCAACCTGCAAGTGCAACCGTTGCGGTTACTGTCTGCTCGACCGCTCCTGATCTCCCTCCTCTTCCTCTCTTGATCAACCCTCTCTGTTGATCAAGGCTCGCCTCTTCTCTCAAGCCTCTCCCTTACCCTCGCAACCTTCTCCTTCCTCCTCACCTATCCTGTGAGGCCCAAACACCCCCTCGGTGATAGCTGTGCCCTCGGTGCCGTTTCCGCGCATCAACATTTGGTGCGGTGAGCGTGGACCCGAACAGCTCACGCGCAATCCTTCAGATCTGAACAGGCAGTGAAAGCAACAGTTAACCATGTCAGACCATCAGTCAGCCGAGAACCATGCTCCAAGTCCCACTGAAGATCCTCTCTGGGAAGCCTTTGAGCAGTCGCGCCGTGAGAGCGCTCAACAGTTCCAGGCTATCAACAAAGTTCTTGCTGCTATCACGCAGCGGCTGGACGCTCATCCGGCAGCTGCTCCAGCTGCTCCGGTCAACCCAACCCCAACATTAGAGCATCAGCAAGCTTATTCTCAAGCTTGCCCGTCGTTCTTTCCTCCTTACACTCCAACCTTTCCGCAAGGGCCAGCAGCTCCTTTGCGAACTCAAGATGAAGAGTTTGCTGCTCGCCACAACTTCTTCCGGGAAGCGGCCCGGGGAAGTCCTGCTAGAGTTCTCAATTTTCAGGGAAGTCATCCCTACCCTTCAGCTCCTGCCCCTGCTCCTCCTGCAGCAACTTTTCCTTGTTATCCTCATGCTCCTTTTGCAGCTGCAGCTTATGCTCCTTTCTTTCCCTATGCTGTAGGAGAGCAAGAAGAACCTTCACCATTCACGGAGAATGTCTGCCATGAGCCAACTCCAGCAAGCTTCAGAGAGCCTCGACTACCAATCTACACTGGAGAGACAGATCCAGTAAAGCACCTCCAAGCCTTTGAGTCAGCCGTTGCTCTCAAGACCCTTTCAGATGCAACCAAGTGCAAGCTCCTTGTCACCTCCTTTGATGGGCAAGTGAGGGACTGGTTCTATGGCCTCCGTCCTCACCCCATCACTTCCTTCCTTGATCTTCGAAGGGAGTTTCTTCTCAGATTCTCTACATCAACTAAGAGAAAGGGCAGTCCTGAAGCCCTCTTTGAGATCAAGCAGCGCGGAAATGAGACTTGCTCTCAATTTGTTGATCGATTCCAAAGAGAGATTTTGGACATCGAAGTTACTGATCAAGAAATGTACCGAGTGGCTCTTATCCACGGTCTTCGTGAAGGGCCTCTCAAATTTGAAGCCAACGTCCGTGCTCCGAGGACATATCAAGAGTTGATTGCTCTAGCCAACTCATACATCCGAGGCGAAAAGAGCAATCCAGGCTTCGTCTCCAAGCTTCTATCCGAGGAGGATCCCTCTCGCAAGCATCCTCCAAGTTCTCCTCGCAGTCACTTCCCAACTCACTCAAAGAAGGAGAGAAGGATTCATCGTCATCGATACTCCTTCCCGAGCCGTGACCATGCTCAAGATCCATTGCTGCCGCTAGCTCCGTCTTTGCAAACAGCAGCTGTTCAACAGCAGCAGGACGATGACTTGCATGAGTCTTATCTCGATGACGTCGTGCAAGAAGTAATCCAAATCATGAAAGATAGGGCAAGCTACAAGAAGCCCTATCGGCCGACCGATCAGAGGTCTAGAAACTCAGAGCCTTTCTGTGAATTTCACAAAGAGTCAGGCCATCGAACAGAAGACTGCCGAGCATTCCGCCAGCTTGTGCAAAAGATGCTCCGGCAGGGCAAGATGCATGACTTGCTTCCTAAAGAAGAACGCCCTGATCAAGCAACTTCAAGGGGCAAAGAACTTGCAGACGCTCCTTGCTCCTCAAGAGGGGTGAGCCAAGTCGAAGAGCTTCCTCTCCTCGTTGTTAACAAAGAAGTCGAATGCTTCGATGCCAACGACGAGGGTGTGCTGGGAATGATTCAATGCTAGTGATGGACTTCACAGTCCTCCAAAGCGATGGACTTGACAGTCCTCCAGAGCTCCTTGCAACCTTCAGGAGTTATCTCAACCCTTACTCTCTCTCCCTTTCAAACATTTTCATTACAACACTTCTCAGTGTTCTTTACTTGCTTTCCAGCAAAGCTTTTATTCAGGGATCCCGTACTGACACAGTTCCCTTCTTGTGTTGCTCCTTCCTCTCTCTTCTCCCTCTCTTAGGATCGTTACGCCAATGAGATATCGCTGAGTCTGAAACGTTCCCTCCGTAGTTTGTCCTCGCACAACCGCTACGACCACACATGGCGGGAGTATACACATGTGTGCAGTGGGAGCAGTTCAATCGCGGGAATGGGCTTCAGACTTAGGATCCTAGCCGGCATCTGACACAGAGTGTGTGCTAGGGGAGCCCCATGTGTTAGCTCTGTTGTGCGTCTTATAGGATACATTACGGTTAGGATGATCTTTGCTGGACAAGCAATGACGATCAAGCGTAGCCTTGTCTCTTTGATCATCCTTCAACTGTGGTGGCCGAGCACTCTCCGGTATCCTCGATCCGTGCCTTCTCGGGTTCGCAACTCCACTGATCAATACACAGACAAGCTAGGCCTCTTGGCGCAACCCGTCTCGTTGATCAGTGATGCTTGTACCCAAGGCGAGAGAGCGCTCCTTCTAGCGGTCCTTCTCAGGATCTTTCCCTTGCTTTTCTCTTTTGTGCCCTCCTTGAGGATGCGCGACCAGCCCGCTTTGAGCAGGACCATACTCGGGATGATTTTCTCAGGCCAGTGATGCATAAGGCCCACGGGGAACACCTGTGGCAGCATTCAACCTTCTTTAGTCATTCCGAATATGGACCTCCTTTTCTTTTTCCCCTCCTAGAGGATGCGCGACCAGCCCGCTTTGAGTAGGACTATACTCGGGATGATTTTTCGGGCAAGTGATGCATAAGGCCCACAGGGAACACCTGTGACAGCATTCAACCCACTTTAATCATTCCGGGTGTAGACCTCCTTTTCTCTCTTCGCTCCTTTCACAGGTGAACAGGTTAATCCAACCTACCAAAAGGATTTCCAGCAATCACTTTGCTTATGCTCATCTCATATATTTTGTCTGCTCAAGCTCTATCATATGGAGATTCACAGAGCTACTCTTTATTCTTGCCAAAGTCTAATGGCATCAAACATTAATCGAATCATATCAACGATTCTGGTGCGGTTATCCTCGCGTCTTGTTCGCTTCTAATCTCTCTCTCCTCACAGAGGTTAGCAAACCCTTGCAAGCCTTCTCCACAGGTACTCACAAGCTCCTTTCATATGAATATTGTCTGCTTCTAACTTTTCTCTTTGTAGAGAACAACACACCTGCAAACCTCATCCAGGTACTTGCAGTTTAAATCATTACTTTATCTCTGCTGCTCACTCTTCACTTTGCAGTGGTTAGCAGACATCTGCAAGTCATATTCAGGTACTTGCAGCTTATCTTTATATACAATATCTGCCTCTAACTCTCTCCTTGCAGAGGTCACCGACACTTGCAAGCTCCATTCAGGTACTTGCAAGTTACTTTCATGCACTATGAGTACTCTTAACTCTTCTCTTGCAGAGACCACCAAAGATTTGCAAGTTCCTTCCAGGTACTTGTAACGCATTCTTCTGTGCTTGTATACTCTTTCTCTTTTTGCAGAGAATAACAGGTGCTTGCAAGCCTCTATCAGGTACTTGCAAGTTATTACGCCTTTCTGTTTTCCTCACTTTAGTTTTGCAGAACTTAACGGAAGACACATCTTCTACGTTTTGCAAAAGCAAACTCAGGTACACACTCGATGTACCACCCATACATGATTACCCTAATTTTCCTCTTGCAGGAAAATAGACAGGAAACACCAAGTTTGTAAGGAAAGTCTTCAGGTCCTATCTCTCCTTGCCTCTCCTTCCCTTTCCTTTGGGGTGGATCACGATTTTTCGTGGGTCTCCAACTTTTTTGAAGTTCCCTTCGGAACTTGAAAAAGTGCGGGGATTATGTTAACCCAGAAATCGGCGATCCTTCCCAAGGTGGCCAGCTGGCTAGTCGCGACCCTTAGGTTCTCCCTTTCGATCGCGACAAGTCCCTGCGTAGGCGGACAGTTTTCTCTGTCCGCCTAGGTTTCCTAGCAACCGCGTGCCCTGCGGGATGGCGGGCTATTCCCATGGCTCACCCTCGCGGGACATGCGGTTAGGTCCGCTAATCATGCAGTGCTTTTCCTTGCAGGAGTCCGCCAACAGCACCAGCAGGAGCGACCTCCTAGTCAGCCCAAGGGGCGGCGGTCTCCTATCGCCGTCCGCCGAGGTCGCCCACCAGGGGCGACCTCCCTGCTGCCCGAGGGGCGGCGGCCTCCTGCCGCCGTCCGCCGAGGCCGCCCACCCAGGGCGGCCTCTGACCGTCAGCTGGGCGAACTCCTCCCGGAGTCCGCCCAGGCCGCCCGCTAGGGGGCGGCCCCGGCATCCGCCGGGCGGACTCCACCAGGAGTCCGCCCAGGCCGCCCGCTAGGGGGAGGCCCCGGCATCCGCCAGGCGGACTCCACCAGGAGTCCGCCCAGGCCGCCCGCTAGGGGGCGGCCCCGGCATCCGCCGGGCGGACTCCACCCGGAGTCCGCCCAGGCTGCCCGCTAGGGGGCGGCCCCGGCATCCGCCGGGCGGACTCCACCCGGAGTCCGCCCAGGCCGCCCGCTAGGGTCGGCCCGGCATCCGCCGGGCGGACTCCATCGGAGTCCGCCCAGGCCGCCCGCTAGGGGGAGGCCCCGGCATCCGCCGGGCGGACTCCACCCGGAGTCCGCCCGCTAGGGGGCGGCCCCGGCATCCGCCGGGCGGACTCCACCCGGAGTCCGCCCGCTAGGGGGCGGCCCCGGCATCCGCCGGGCGAACTCCACCCGGAGTCCGCCCAGGCCGCCCGCTAGGGGGCGGCCTCGGCATCCGCCGGGCGGACTCCACCCGGAGTCCGCCCAGGCCGCCCGCTCGGGGGCGGCCCCGGCATCCGCCGGGCGGACTCCTCCCGGAGTCCGCCCAGGCCGCCCGCTAGGGGGCGGCCTCCGGCCTGCCGGGCGGACTCCACCCGGAGTCCGCCCAGGCCGCCCGCAAGGGGGCGGCCTCCAGTTCTCTCCTGGGCCTCCTGCAGCTTGCTTCGCTCAACAATGGCGGACGCAAATTCCCAGTCCGCGGAGTCCGCGGAGTCCGCGCAGGTCGTCATGCTGATGTCACTGGGCCCCGCTTCTTGAAGAACTTCCCTGGGCCTATAAATACCCCCTGAAGCCTCTCATTCAGGGATCCTGGATGTGGAGACAAGTCTTGCCAGCAGCCCCTGCGGACTCCGTTTTCCAGTCCGCGCAGTCCGTCATCACCCTTCCAGTAAGCCCTGCTGACTCAGATTTCCTGTCCGCGCAGTCCTCCACAGCTCTTCCAGCAGCTTGCCAGCAGACTCTGCAGACTCAGTTTCGCAGTCCTCCAGCAGCTGGCAGACTCTTTTACTTAGTCTCTGGCAGCCTCTCCTCTCTGCTTTCTGGCACTTTCTTCTCCTTTAGCCGCCAGCTTCTTCTTGTACCCCTTTAATGATTTTGTTGTGAAGGTGTACTTGTAAGCTTGTAGTCTCTAGCTATTAATCAAAGGAAAACCCGTCGCAGGAGTGGCATTTAGGCCGCGACGGGCGAAGTGTGTTGTTGTCGCTGCTAGCGGCCCCCTTCTTCTCTCCTCTGCTCAGCAAGTCTTGCTCCTCTGCTCAGCAAGCCTTGCTCCTCTGCTCAGCAAGTCTTGCTCCACTGCTCAGCAAGCCTTGCTCCTCTGCGCAGCAAGCCTTGCCCTCAGCTCAGCTCAGCTCTTCTCGGCAACCAACCTGCAAGTGCAACCGTTGCGGTTACTGTCTGCTCGACCGCTCCTGGTCTCCCTCCTCTTCCTCTCTTGATCAACCCTCTCTGTTGATCAAGGCTCGCCTCTTCTCTCAAGCCTCTCCCTTACCCTCGCAACCTTCTCCTTCCTCCTCACCTAGCCTGTGAGGCCCAAACACCCCCTCGGTGATAGCTGTGCCCCCGATGCCGTTTCCGCGCATCAACACCTCTAACTTTCAAAATTACAATTACCTCTCATCAATGTTTACATTTCATAACATTCATGCACAAAAGATACCCCCTGAATACTCCAAGGGAATATTTTTGGGAATATTTTTGAGAGATTTACTCCAAGGTAATATTTCCCCTCTAAATTTTGCAAGTTTACAAAAGTGCCCGTTCCATTAGAAATATGGATGAAAATGATAAAATCGGCCAAATCATTTTATGATGGTTCCATTTTATTCTTTTATAATGATTCAAGATTCTGGTAAAATGTAACACTATTGAAATATCATAAATAATTTGACATATTTTCTCTCTTTTCATCTATATTTCTAAAGGAAAATATCACCTTTCATTGTAGTCATTACAATGGGCAAAATTGAACATCACAAAATAATTTGGTTGATTGTCATTTTTCATTCATATTTCTAATAAAAGGGGCATTTTTTGTAAACTGAGTAAACTTATAGACATAAACGTAATTTCAAAAGATAGAGGGGTGCAACCTGTAATTATGCAAACTCTCACTCGAGATCCCGGTAATATAATATATATGAAGAATAAAATTTACATTTCACACCTATAGTAACATGATAGCTCTAGTAGCTTCCAGAAGGTGTCAATTAATGCGCAATTAGCATAAACTTTGATGGATGATCCTTGAGTTACTAAATACACTCTAAGAAAAGAAGAAAAAACTCCTCATTGCAATTCTCAATATTTGAATAGTGGTCTAAAAATGATTTTTTTAAAAAACCTAAAACTAAAGGTTTGAAATGTTTTGACAACCTCAAACTTTTTCTTTAAAACATAAAAAAAAAAATCACTTTTCTTCTCTTGTGGTCTTTCTTGAGTTCATGATTGTTGAAGCCAAAATCTGACATCGACAAGAGTTCGAAATTCAGGGGTGTAGCCAACACCTACTCGTCCCAAGCTCTGACCTCCGACTGGTCGTGAAGGACTAGAAACTGACCCAAGGCCTCAGCAGTGAGGTTCCACCGCTTACCCGAAAAATCTCTGAGAGCTTCCCCTCCAAAAGCAAAAGCTGGGCTCGGAGCTCCTCAGAAAGCACAGAAAAATCCTTTTAAGTCCCGGGCCAAAATCTGTGTCTGAAGAACCCCTCTGGGTCTATTTATAGTTTTCTGAATTGGATCTGCAAATAACAATACTGGGTTGACCTGAAATTACCAGAGTACCCTTGATTGGGTCTGCCAACAGTCAAACTCCGCTGTTCTGAGGAGTTATACGCAGACCACCAAGGGCAAAAGAGTAAAAATATTAGGGGTAGAAGAGTAAAATCCCCCTGGGGCATAGATTTGTCAAAATGGTCTTTCTTCTAAATGGCAAGTGGGGGAGTATCTATCGACGAGACGAATCTTCCTCCCGTCTCGCCAACCTTATACGTCGTGAGGCCTTCTCGCGGTCATAGGCCTTCTCGCGCCCTCAGGAGGGGCGTCTCGCCTACTGCAGAGGCCATTTATCTCGTCACCTGCGAGTGGACCACATGGTCCCACTCGCCCATCAATTCCACTCGCCTGCCTCGACTATCCGCGCTCTTAGGACCTCTCGCGAGCCCGAGGTTATACAATGATCACAACAGTCCTTTGAACTTAAGCTCAGTTTGGGGGGACTTATTTTCACCGGTCAAGCGGTCATGACCGCTTGACCGGTGAAAATAAGTCCACCCAAACGGAGCCTTAGATGGACACTACGACGGGTTTTGAACAAAAAAGAATATGGATGCGAAGGAAAACATACTTAGGTTCTCTTTTACGATTAGTTCGGTCAAATAGAATTGAGGCTTCAGAATTGAAATTTGAGGTCAATTCCAACCAAAATAAACCTCTAATTCCAATTGCAAGGCTCGAATTTCTTCCCAAATGAACGGGCTCTAGGGAAAGACATTGTGAGGGCGTACAACAACAAGAATCGTGGAGAATTGATCAAAGAAGAGTGCGGCTACAATGGGAATCATAGATGAAGAGATATACGGCCATAGCGGCATAAGACATGATCACATGAAGGCTCCTGAATAACAATCTGCGGGAAGAAGACGACGCCTATACGTAGGGGAGACTCATGGAAGAGGGTAAGGTGAAGGCAAACAGCAAAGCCGTGCATAAGACCGCAATATGAAGAAGACATTTGCTTGCAGGGACGCAGAGAAATCGTAGTCGTGGTCCGAGCAGTGAACTAAGCATGATGTTTTGACGCAACAACTGACTGTGGACCATCTCTAAGATCAACAAATGAGCAAAAACGAATCAAACATCTAAGACGAGCTGTAACGGCTAAAAGCACAAAAGTGACATCAACGGACGAGATTCAGCTAGCGGAGCAAGCCATGGACTCAAGATAGACCCGTCAGATGGAGCTATGTGTTTTCAGCCCAACGGTCACATTATAACGTTAAAATGTTAAGATGTATAAATAAGGTTTAAAAGTAATAAAATTAGTTTTGTTAAAATGTAATAACGGCATCTCTTCTGTCGGAAGATGTTATATTTGGTGCTCTCGTTGAGTTTCTGCTGTCATGGACGACGATGATCCCCCACCCGCTTGAAGAATCTTTCCTCAGGACAGCAAGAATTATGGAAGACGATCGACACCAGGCAAGCGGAACAGTCCCACGATTTCGGAAGATTAGAAGTGTTGGGGTTGTGGAACACTTCCGGTCCTCTTGTTTCTCACACCGGGTTCGCCCCGGACCAAATTTTTCTGATGTGAATTTTTTGGATCGGCGATCGTCGAACGCTGTGGTTCGACGATCGACGATCGTCGACCGGCCCTTTGGTTCGACGATCGTCGATCGTCGACCGGCCCTTTGGTTCGACGATCGACGATCGTCGACCGGCCCTTTGGTTCGACGATCGACGATCGTCGACCGGCCCTTTGGGTCGACGATCGGGGTCGCGATCGTCGACCGGCCTTTTGGGTCGACGATCGACGATCGTCGACCGGTCTTGCTTGGGCGACGATCGTGGTGGCCGGCAGACGTTTATATACGTTGTTTTTCCCGATTTAGGGATACGGCTTCATTGCAGTCTGCGGCGGCGTAATCTTTTGGAGGCGATACGAGGTATCTCGTTGAGATCGATCCAGAAGGTATTCTTCTTTGGTTTTCTTGTCCAGAAGAGAGGAGAAGAGGTAGGATCGGATTTGATCCTTGCAACCTTTGTAATCTGTTTTTTTTTTGGTGAATACAAGAAGGAAGAAGAAGGGGAGAGAGGACGTAGCCCGGTTTTGGGTGAACCTCTGTAACATCTTGTGTTTGTGACTGCTCTGTTTTTGTTCTGTGTTTGTTATTCGATATTCGGATTTCTGCTTCTCGGCACCCCGGATTTCCTACATTTGGTATCAGAGCCAGGTTCTCTCGATTCTTGGAAATGAGTTCAGGAGGAGTGCGGATCGAGATAGAGAAGTTTGATGGCAGTCGATTTGATCTGTGGAAGATGAAGATGGAAGATCTGTTGGTGGATCGAGATTTGTGGGAGCAATAGCGGATGCTCCACCGAAAGAGAAATCTACGGAGGAGGTTGTTGCAGCCTGGACAAAAGCCGATCGGAAAGCCAAAGGTCTGATCCGGCTGTTTCTTACAGACTCTGTTTTAACAAACGTCATGGAGGAAACTTCGGGCCAAGGTTTATGGCGGAAGTTGGAGACTCTGTACCAGAGCAAATCTCTGGTGAACAAGTTGCTGTTGCGGAAGAAGTGGTACAACTTGAAGATGCATGATGGCGGTTCTTTCTCAGAACACCTGACCAATTTCAACACCGTTGTGGGTCAGTTGATCTCTATTGGTGAAAAAATCTCTGATGAAGATAGGGCCATTACCTTGCTCTGTTCATTGCCAGACTCTTGGGACAATGTTATTGTTGCCATTGGGGGCAATGGAGATAGGGCTCTAACCTGTGAGTCAGTGTGTGCAACACTTCTCTCCGAGGAAACCAGGAGAGCAGGTTCCGAGAAGACAAGCAAAGGTGCATTGAGTGTATCCAGATCTCGCCCTCAATGGAGGGATAATAAGCAAGGTGGATCTAGAGACAAGTCTCGGGGTAGATCCAAGAGCAGAGAAAGAGAGAAAGAGAAGAAGCTTGTACGTTGCTGGAAGTGCAATGAGGTTGGGCATGTGAAGTCTCAATGTCCAAACAAGGCTATTCAGAAGAAGGAGGCAGGGTCAACTTCGGGTGCTAAGAAGGAGACCGATGGCGGTGACATGTACATTGCGGCTGCTTGTGTTGCCCATCAGGATGCTGATGTGTGGTATGTTGATACAGGAGCCTCTTACCACATGACTCCTCATAGACACTGGTTCTGTGAATATGAGAGGTTTGAGGGTGGTGATGTCATGCTTGGAGATGATACTGTTGTTCAGATCATTGGGCGTGGCAAGGTGAGGCTGAAGATGGCCGACGGCACCATGAAGACCCTTCCGGGGGTGATGCACATTCCTGGAATGTGCAGGAATCTGATCTCGGTGGGATCTATGGCGGATGCGGGTGTGATCTTCAGGTGTGACATGCACTCGTGCAGGATGACCCGAGGAGCGATGGTGATTGCCAAGGCATTAGGCATGGAACACTGTACAAACTTCTTGCTGATACAGTGGTGCCTAGTGGGGCCTTTATTTCTGAAGGCAAAGAGGAGGACCAGGAGGAGCAGTCCAGGTTGTGGCACCAACGGCTTGGACACATAAGTGAGAAGGGACTGTCGACTATGACATCGAGCCAGATGGTGGTGGGTGTGCCCATGTGCACCTCAAGCTTTGGGTTCTGCGAGCATTGCCTACTTGGCAAGCAGAACCGGGTTAACTTTCAGGGAGCAGGGACGAGGGCCACCGGTTTACTGGATCTTATTCATAGCGATGTATTCGGACCTACCCCAGTTCCATCTCTTGGTGGAGCTAGGTATTATGTATCTTTCGTTGATGATTATTCTCGCTATTCTTGGCTTTATTTTCTCAGGTCCAAGGCAGAAGTTCTAGACAGGTTCAAGGAGTTTAAGAACCTGGTGGAGAACCAGTTGGAGAGAAAGGTGAAAGTCCTCCGTTCTGATAACGGAGGGGAGTATTGCTCGGATGCCTTCGAGCAGTACTGTACTGAGCAGGGGATTGCACGTCAGAAGACCACGCCGTATACTCCAGAGCAGAATGGAGTGGCGGAAAGGCTCAATCGGACCTTGATTGAGAAAGAGAGGTGCATGCGCAGTTGGGCCGGTTTGGGGAAGGAGTTCTGGGCTGAAGCGGTAGCTACCGCTAATCATTTGAAGAACAGGTCCCCTACATCTGCAGTGAAGGGGTGTACCCCCTTTGAGGCCATATTTAAGGAAAAGCCAAAATTGGCTTATGCTCGTGTTTTTGGATGTGATGCATACGTTCACATTCCAAAGGAGAAAAGGGGGAAGCTGGATATGAAGTCCGAGCGGTGCATCTTTGTGGGCTACAAAGATGGCATCAAGGGATACAAGCTTTGGAACCCGGACGAAGACGGTGACGTATAGCAAGGATGTGGTCTTTCATGAAGTCCGTCCTCAAGTCACTACACGATTGGAAGAAGAGAAGGATGCAGAGAAGGTGGTAGTGGAAGGGAACATGGAACCCTCTTTGGAGGATGCTCAGATTACTACTACAGAAGGTTCGGATTCAGATTCTGAATCTGATGACTTGGAAGAGGTGGGCTTTGATGATGAGTCAGAAGAGGAGGTTGCTGATGCTCCACTTCTGAGGCGCTCAACGAGGGAGAGGAGGGCACCACTCCGGTTTTCCCTTAGTGCTGTTGGAGCACAATATTGCTTGAACATGCTTGGAGAAGATCCCATTTCAGCCAGGGATGCGAGGTCGAGGGCTGATGCAAATCAGTGGGAGCTTGCTATGGAGGATGAGATGGTTTCCTTGCGGAAGAATCAGACTTGGGTCTGTGCAAGCTTCCGAAAGGAAGGAAGGCCATTGGAAGCAAATGGGTCTTCAAGCAGAAGGTGAAGGCTGATGGCACTGTGGAGAAATATAAGGCAAGGTTGGTTGCCAAGGGATTCTCACAGGTTGAAGGTGTGGACTACGACGAGATTTTCTCGCCGGTGGCCAAGCTCACTTCTATCAGGATGGTTCTCTCCATTGCGGCTGTGCATGATCTGGAGATTGAACAAATGGACGTGAAGACGGCGTTTCTTCACGGGGATTTGGAGGAGGAGATTTACATGCGGCAACCTGAAGGATTCGAGGCCAAGGGCAAGGAGGATCAGGTGTGCAGGTTGAAGAAGTCCCTTTATGGACTTAAGCAATCTCCGAGGATGTGGTATCAGAAGTTCGACACCTACATGCTGGAGTTGGGTTTAGAAAGGTCGAATTCTGACCACTGTGTGTATTTCCAAAGGAAGGGAGAGCACTTCACTTTTCTGACACTCTACGTAGATGACATGCTGCTCGTAGGGAATAGTGTCAAGATGATCCAACAGTTGAAGAAGCTGCTCTCTGCCAAGTTCGAGATGAAGGATTTGGGGCCAGCAAGTGTGATCTTGGGGATGCAGATTACCAGGGAAAGAAGCAAGAAGAAGCTTTGGTTGGGGCAACAAAGGTACATCGAAGAGGTGTTGAAGAAATTCAACATGGCTGATTGCAAGCCTGTTGGTGCCCCTATGCCCGTTGGGAAAAGCTATCTGTGGAGATGTGTCCCAAGACACATGAAGATATTGAAGACATGGCTAAAGTTCCATATGCTAGTGCAGTGGGAAGCTTGATGTACGCCATGGTTTGCACTCGGCCTGACATTGCTCAAGCTGTGGGAGTGCTAAGCCGGTATATGGCCAAACCAGGGAAGGAGCACTGGAGTGCGGTGAAGCGAGTGTTCAGGTATCTTCGTGGAACTTTAGATTATTCTATATGTTATGAAGGTGCTGAAACGGGAAGAGTCCTGGACGTGGTTGGACATGTGGACTCTGACTGGGGAGGTGATCTCGATAGCAGGAGGTCCACCAGTGGGTATGTTTTTACTTTATTTGGTGGTGCTATCAGTTGGATGAGTCGACGGCAAGGAGTGGTGGCACTCTCGTCGACGGAAGCAGAATATATGGCTCTTACCCATGCCAGTAAGGAAGCCATATGGCTGAGAAGGTTGTGCTGGGAGCTCGGTTTTGAGCAAGGTCCTGTGAAGATTTGGTGTGACAGTCAGGGGGCGATTCAGTTAGCCAAGAATCCTGCATTCCATGCTAGGACCAAGCATATTGATATTCAATATCACTTCATCAGGGAGAAGGTGGAGAAGCAGGTGGTTCAACTGGAGAAGGTTGAGACCAAGGTGAACAGCTCAGATTTTCTTACCAAGGTTGTGCCTGTTGCTAAGTTTCAATGGTGTGCAACAGCAGTGGGGTTGAAGAGGAGGATTGGAGGACTGCTCTTATCTGCGGAGTTTTCCAACAAGTGGGAGAATGTTGGGGTTGTGGAACACTTCCGGTCCTCTTGTTTCTCACACCGGTTCGCCCACGTGAGCTTAGAGGAATCGAAGTGTGATCCCCCCTCGACATCTCTGGGACCCACGACAGCGGGGTCCGGGGGCGGCTGCCCCCGCGGAGGTCTCGCTGTCCGGACAGCGGGCAGGGGTCCGGGGACAGCGTCCCCGGTGGGGGCTCGGGGGCAACGCCCCCGACCAAATTTTCTGATGTGAATTTTTTGGATCGGCGATCGTCGAACGCTGTGGTTCGACGATCGACGATCGTCGACCGGCCCCTTTGGTTCGACGATCGTCGATCGTCGACCGGCCCTTTGGTTCGACGATCGACGATCGTCGACCGGCCCTTTGGTTCGACGATCGGGGTCGCGATCGTCGACCGGCCTTTTGGGTCGACGATCGACGATCGTCGACCGGTCTTGCTTGGTCGACGATCGTGGTTGCCGGCAGACGTTTATATACGTTGTTATTTTCCCGATTTAGGGATACGGCTTCATTGCAGTCTGCGGCGGCGTAATCTTGGGCGACGATCCAGAAGGTATTCTTCTTTGGTTTTCTTGTCCAGAAGAGAGGAGAAGAGGTAGGATCGGATTTGATCCTTGCAACCTTTGTAATCTGTTTTTTTTTTTGGTGAATACAAGAAGGAAGAAGAAGGGGAGAGAGGACGTAGCCCGGTTTTGGGTGAACCTCTGTAACATCTTGTGTTTGTGACTGCTCTGTTTTTGTTCTGTGTTTGTTATTCGATATTCGGATTTCTGCTTCTCGGCACCCCGGATTTCCTACAAGAAGCAGAAATGTTAAAACTCAATTTGGCTTTGCAACAATCCACCGAACAAGCTGCACAAGAAATGCGTTATCACGACAGAAAATGGGCTCATTGATCAAAGCATCTTCATCCGAAATCAAAGGAGGGTCAGAAACAATCCAGTCTCACGCAGATGTTAATTCATCGTATCCCTCGTCATTGACTGGAATTCTCTTACCAAACATAGCCTCAACACAAAATCTTTTGGAGGAATTCCATCTCAAGTCATCATGGATGAACCATTGCTAATTCAACAATTTCTTTCACAAATTTCCAAGGCGCCCTACAAGAGGATCATATTATGATGTTCCTGGAACCATTCAATTGGGACAATATATGATCCCAGGAAAATCTTTCACCTCAAGTTACCAATTTCCTCCCAGGACCACAATCACTTCTAGGACCGACCCAACCATCGACACCGGCACAACAAAGACAATCTTGGCCCACCTTCAACTTACAACACGGAGTTGAACAGAATTCTCAGCTACATCCAGGTCGTCTTCTATCGTCCCATTTAGGCTCTATTTATTTGGGCGTTTCGCCGCTCCGTTTTATAACGGCAAATGCCGCCGAAAGGAGGGTAAACAAATGAACATTATCCGACGGCGTTTGTTTCTCCGTTGGAAAGTGAGCGAACACCCGCCCGCCTTGAGAAACGCCCTGTTGCAAAAAACTATGTTTGGAGCAGCCACCTCCCCTCCGGTTCGAACTCTCCGTTTCCACCCGTCGGATCGACCCGCCACCGCCGAACCAAATGGAGCCTTAATAATTTTGGCCGAATTAAACGCAGAGAATTTCATAACGTGAAAAACCCAAATCGGTTTTATAACGAGCATCCACGGGACTGATTGGGTAACCCGGAAAGGCCACTAAAATGAACATAGGCAATACAAGGCTTTCCCTTGTTTCTATAATCTTCCAGCTTCAACTCACAATGCATATATGTCTATTGTTTCTTTGCAACAAAAAAACTCAAGTTGATCCACCGGCGTCGCGTTGAAACGAATCTTTAAATTTTGATGGTGCATACTTTAATTGGAACAAATTCAAATTCGCTCAGTTTAATAGATCCGTTGGGGCGAAGTACTCCTTGTCAACGTCGTATCCGCACCAAAGCTCTCCCAAACTAAGACGATTTTGGCTAGTCGCAAAGGCCGCACTTTCTCCTAATTTTTCACGCCTTGAGTTGAAAATATGTCTTACCCTTTTAAATGCATTTTTAGGAAAAATGTTCAACACGAGGTAAGTTGTAGATCTTGAAGAGATCTGCAACTTTCGTGTTGAACATTTTTCATAAAAAATGCATGTGCAAGGCGTACTTTTGAAATACGCCCAGTTGATTTTGCGTCTTTTGAAAATACGCTAATCTTTTCATACATGCATTTTTAAGAAAAGTGTTCAAAATCACGGTCAAAGTTGTAGATCTCACACTTGAGATCTACAACTTTCGTGTTGAACAATTTCTAAAAATCAATTTTCCTATACTTCGCATGTACAAGATGTATTTCCACATTTAGACACCGCGTCGCATTGAAAATCTTACGAGAAAGTGCGGTGCGACTAGCCAAAATTGCGGTGCGGATAGCAACGCCCTAGATTTGGCCCTTCAGCATGAAGACCCGATGCTTCGACTCACTTTATTACTTCAAGTCAACATGGTAATGAATTTTAAGGATAAATTTAAAGAATTATCAACTAAAATTAATGGAATACCACCAGAACTATTAAAATCTATATTTATCGCTGCTGGACTAAAACCAACAATCCGACGAAGCGTTATAACACGGCGACCTTATACTTTAGACGCAGCATTTAACCTTGCCAAATTATACGAAAAACAATAATTAGACGAACAAAAATCAACTAGGCAATATTCTAATGCAACTCCTATTCAATTCTCAAAACAATTAACTAATAACAAACCAAGCTATAAACGATTAACACCAGCAGAGCTCCAGTACAAAGGGAGAAGGGCTTGTGTTATACGTGTGACACGGGCGTTATCTACCAAGACACAAGTGCAAAAACAAAATCACATGCCTATATTTAGATGATGACATTACAGACTCATTGCATATTCCCGATCAATCTATCCCCTCAGTTAACCTAGATTTCATATGCCTGGTCCCACAAGATTCAGAGATTAGTTACAATGCTTTAGGCTTCATTTGGTTTAGCGGCGGCGGGTCGATCCGGCGGGTGGAAACGGAGTGTTCGAATCGAAGGGGGAGCTGGTTGGTGGAAACTGAGCTTTTTTGGAGCATTTCTCAAGGCGGGCGGGTGGAAACGGAGCAAACGCCGCCGGAGATGCATTTATTTCCAGCCAAATAACTAAATTCCTTAACATTCCTATC
This sequence comes from Platanthera guangdongensis, assembly GCA_039583875.1. NCBI lineage: Eukaryota > Viridiplantae > Streptophyta > Magnoliopsida > Asparagales > Orchidaceae > Platanthera > Platanthera guangdongensis. The sequence continues at coordinate 16,909,963 of CM077153.1, read as the reverse complement.
ACGGTAATTAATCCCTTTAATGTTCATGTAGGAAATGGAACGACATTAAAATGTGGTGGTATCTACTTAAACGCCGCTATCATCGTACAAAATTATCTATTCCAAACAAATTTGTTTGTAATAGATCTATATGGATCTGACATAGTATTAGGAATGATATGGTTGGAGTCTTTGGGCGATGTAACGATCAATTATAACGAAAAACAAATGACATTTCACCATAGCGAAAATATCATTTGCCTCAAGGGAATTAAAGAGGCTGTTCCAACCTCAATTTTCCCAAGTCAGGTTACATAATATCTTAAATAATTTTAAAGATATTTTTCAAAAACCAATGGGTCTACCTCCGCCTCGAGACTGTGACCATAAAATACCATTGCAACCTCCAAACACGATAATTAAAGTAAAGCCTTACAGATACCCACATTACCAAAAAGCAGAAATTTAACGATTAGTTGAAGGAATGCTAACTCAAGGACTTATTTGACCTAATTCCTTGTCTTTTAGCTCCCTCGTCTTATTAATTAAGAAAGAGGATGGGACGTGACGTTTTTGTATTGATTACAGAGCTTTCAACTCTGTAACAATACACGACGATTTTCCAATGCCCGCAGTCGATGAATTATTAAATGAACTTCACGAATCACGACTCAACTTTATTTTCCAAACTGGATTTGCAAGCTGGATATCATCATGGTGCGGATGCATTCGGATGACAACCACAAAAATGTGTTTCGAACGCATTTAGGCTTATATGAATTTTTAGTTATGTCGTTCAGCCTAACTAACGCCCCAGCGACGTTCCAATCCTGAGCTGACCTCTTAGCTACAGACAAGTTTCAATGGACAAACCAAGCAAAAAAGGCATTTGAACATTTAAAAACATTACTCACAACATCGCCCAATCCTAGCTCTTCCCGAACTTCACTACACCATTTACACTTGAAGCAGATGCATCAGGGTGTGGAATTGGAGCAGTTCTCAATCAAAACAATCATCCCATAGCATTTTTCAACAAAAAATTATCTCCTAAAGACCAACTTAAGTCAGCCTATGAGAGAGAACTATTAGCTGTTTCAACAGCATTAGATAAGTGACGACAATATTTACTATGAGCACCCTTTATTATCCGCACTGATTATCAGACTCTTCATCATTTGACCACCCAATTATTAAACAGACCTACTCAATAGTGATACCTTATCAAAGGCAGCAGCCGATACCTTATCAAGACTACCAGATAACCTCTATTGCATTATATAATTATGTTTGTGCATGTAATATTTGTAATGACTTTAAAAAATTATCAAACTTATTATCAAAACTATCATTTAGCAAATAAGATTAATAGGCTATACATTCCTGAATGTCCATTATGACAACAATTACTGCATAAAGCTCATTCGGCCAAAACAAGCGGACACTCGGGAATTAAGCCAACATATCATCGATTAAAAGCCGCATATTTTTGGCCAAACATGTTAGCACACACTAAAAAAATTCTTAAAACCTGTGATTTATGTCAAAAGGGGAAGGTAGTAAGCCAACTACACAAATTTGGATCGATTTATGTATGGATTTCATTACACGCTTATCCCAATCTGAAGGCAACACAAGTATATTAGTTGTTGTTGATAGGCTTACTAAAGGGCTCAATTTGCCCAATTAAAGGGCTTAACATCGCCTGTATTAGCTCGAGCATTTTGGGATCATGTTGAGAAACTTCATGGATTACCAGGATACCATCATTTCCGATCGTGATCCAGTGTTTCTTAGCAAATTTTGGAAAGCTTTATTTACATAGCAAGGTACAAAGCCCAGTTACAGCTCCGCCTACCATCCAGAAACAGATGGACAGACGTAACGTGTAAATCGCTACTTGAACCAATACCTTAGGATTTTTGCTCATCAAAATCCTAAAAATTGGTCCGAGTTACTGAGCTGGGAGGAATATTTCTACAATTCTACTTACCAGACATCAGCCAGCATGACTCCATACGAGGTCATGTTCGGCCGACCACCACCAGCACTTGTTCGTCACTATAAGGATAATAATACAGTACAAGCCTGCATTATTAAAACAGTTGCGAGTAAACCTCCAGAAAGCGCAACTTCGAATCCAAGCAACAGCGAACAGCAAGCGCACTCCAATCCAGTTTTCGGTAGGAGAATTAGTTTTAGTTAAGCTACATCCTTATAAACAACTTTCTCTAAAAGACCAGAAAAATGCACGATTCAATCTCAAGTATTATGGTCCATTTTAAATTGTTCAGAAGATTAATACGGTAACGTATAAAGTAAAGTTGCCAGATTACTCTCGAATCCACCCAGTTTTTCACGTTTCCTTATTAAAACCCTATTTTCCCTCAATAGAAATTAGTACTCACCATTTACCCCATAAGGATCATCCTGGCCCATGCTATTTTATCAGTACTAGACGAACGTTTTATTTGGAGACAAGATAAGCAAATTCATCAAGCTTTAATCCAATGGGAAGGTCTGGAGCCTGAAGATAGTTCATGAGAAGATGTTGAATCCCTTCCCGACCAAGTACATCTAACACTTAGATTTCAAACTAAACCTCACACACTTCCGGTTGATGCAGCTTTTGAAGATCAACCAAATGCGACAAAAAAGCGAAAAGGCAAACTAGAAGACTTAGTTGTTCCGCTCTGTTTAGGGCACGCCATCAGCTACTATACCAGTAGATCGATCCGCTCCTCCTCAGCGTATCCTGCGCCATCCAGTATCCATCATCAGCCTCAACTCGTACGCCGATCGCATCGTCTGCAGCTCCGGCGCTCTCTCAGACTTTCCCAACTCCCTCATGTTCCATGAGGGCAGCGCTCCCGTCTCCGGCGATCCAATCTTCTCAGCAAGGCGCTGCTCCAAAATGGAAAAGTAAGGAGTACGCAACGAGGACGTTGCTTAAAGGGGCCAGGGACTGATGTAACAGCTAAAAGCACAAAAGTGACATCAACGGACGAGATTCGGCAAGCGAAGCAAGTCATGGACTCATGTTTTCAGCCCGACGGTCACATTATACCGTTAAAATGTTAAGATGTATAAATAAGGTTTACAGAGAACTTTGTAATTAAGGGAAAGTAATAAAATTAGTTTTGTTTTGTTTATCTAGTTTAGTTCCGTAACCTCGCCGGCATCTCTTCTGCCGGAGGAGGTTACATGAGCACAGAACAGCGCAAGAAAAAAGGTGAACCGGGCTAAGATATGATGGAGGAGAAAGAATACCTACAGCTCCTCTTTGGGGTTGTGTCTTGCACATAATCTGTCTAATTCTTTCAATACCCTAGGGTAGGGGCGTAGGGCACACCAAATGATTAGGAAAGGAAAACTAGATTTGCATAATAGACCCTGACAATCTACATATTACACATCAATAATAATTTTCAACCTGGATATAAAGTTTAAAATTTCCTCATAAAAACACTTGAATCCATTTTATTGAATCAGATTTCTTTGAAGAAAATTTATTTGGGGTAAATAAATTACTATGAGCATCAATGGAGAGCAGTGTTTTGAGTGAAAGATACAAATATGGAAAAGCTTTAAAAAAAGGAACCTCATCAAAGACTATCAGATATTCATTCCTTCTATAAATAATCTCACTGAAATACTCTGAAAGCATGGGGGTAAAATTCAGACCTTCTCAAGCCCAGATTCTGACAACAATCCATCCTTCTGAGATTTATCGCTAGGCGTCGAAAAACTCCGCCGCTCTTTTCCGCCGGGCTTCGACGACGCATTCCCGTACCAAATCATTCCTACGACCGCCAACAACATGCCGAGAATGACGTGAAAGTTGAGTCCCTCTCTTCCGAATAAGAAGAATCCCAGAACCAACACGAGAATCGTCTTCATATGGCCGAGAACTTGGAAGGAAACTGCGGTGAATCGGCCAATGCAGATGAACTGACTCAGATTGGTGCCGATGGCGATGGTGCACGACAAAACGACGAAGAACTGCAATTAAAAACACGAATTTTCATTACAGATGTGTATTTAAGACGGAGAAAAAGAGAATGACTTCAGGATGGTAATTTGTTCAGGGACTTCACCACTGCAACTACATTGTAGTTGAAGGCATCCACCCTTTTCTTAGTCAACCAATAATCAACAAAGGGGCCAAGAAGTAATAGAGATGCCGCTTGCGTCGGTGCGGTGTGGCCCAAGAGGTTGAACGATCCAAGAGAGTACTTCCGTTGAAGAAAATGAACATACTAAACAACAAAAACAGACAATGTAATACGTTTGTCGATTACTGAATTGACAATATGCATTGATTGAAGTAGATTTAAACGGAACCGAACTGCGAAAATAAAAAGATTGAGCTGAAAACAAACATTAGATGATTAACGTAAAGCTAAACCAAATAATCAAGGCTCCGTTTGCCGCGGCGTTTTTGCTACGGTGAGTTAGGACAAAAACATCACCGTCATAGAATGTCTGTTTGGCATGACAACAGTTACGACCAACACCAAGAAAAGAAAATTAGTTTTGAATATAAAAGCGAATGAAGTTCCTTAGATGAGGTCAGACGTTCGAGAACGACGGTTCATAACCGCCGCGTTCACGACCGCCACCAATGCGCCAAGCGGAGTCCAAATTGTTCGGTCTGAGTACAGTTTTGTTTTGATTGGAAAATTTGCATACCCTGATTACTTTTGCTTTGGTTTAGGTTTAATGTTTAGGTAGAATAGAAAAAAATCTCATAGAATTGAATTATATTGATAGAAGATGTATTTTGGAAAAGGTAATCAAACATAAATGGTTTCCCAAATACATATAGCTTATAAATCATTTTTTACTATTAACAATACATGTAAAAACAAATCAAATCCAATCCAACGAATCGAACTGAACAAACATGTAGATTGTAGCTCTTATTTTTTTACTGATTACTTTGGGCCCCGTACGTGGGTGATTACTGGAGATCCAGTTATTGGATCAGCGAGACGTCATCACGAGCAGTCTCAGAATGATGAGAATAGACTTTCCGAAAATTTTAAGGACAATTTGACAGCTTTCATTTTTTTTTGGGCAATAGTGGTCCAGCAGAGATTGCAGAAGATTCGACAATTGGATTGATGAACACGAGGTTCATTTGCATGCTCAATTGCACAAAAAATTGGTGCCGATCCAACGATTTTCACTTTTTTAACAATAATTATCCAACGGAGATTCTCGGAGATCCGACCATAAGGTCGACAAACCATCACCACCAGCAATCTTGAAATGACGAGAATAAGCTTCTGATTGCGATCACCGGCCAACACAACGGTTTGGAAGGGTTTGAGGGTTAATTTCCACTTTAGAACTGCCCGTCCCCCTCTCTCGATGCGACGCCGGGCGAGATCTCTTGGTGTGATTCGAAGGCAGCCATTGTCTTCCTTCTCCATCCCCGTCGACCTCCTGCTCACATTCTCCAATCATTTCCGCAAGTCCCATATGCATGCACCCCCACCGTAAACATTGCCGCGACTTCTACCCTAACCGTGCGCCACAGCTTCCACGCTAACCACCGGTCTCCACCCCTCACCGCAACTCCCGCCGCACTTCATCCCTACCAAATTCATCAAGAACCCATCCCCTCTTACACACCCTCTTTCCCTCCTACAAGCCTCTTCTATTCCAGGCCTAGGAAATTCGAAAACCCCATTTCTGGGTTCTGGAATCTCAGTCCAGAACCCAGAAATTTTATTCCAGCAGTCCCATTTCCAGTCCACAGCCCCCACCAACCTCCCAAGCCACTCCCACATCCTCCCAAACTCATTCCAGTAGAAGCCACCATCAGTTTATATCACCCACATGGAGCCAACAACCTCGGAATTCCACCTTTTGCTGCATTTCGCTGCCACCTACATGTGTAAGTAATAGTTTGGTATTCATGTTTCCTATTATTGTGTGCTTGGACTAGGGGTGCAAAAAGGCCTGCAGGGCCCAGGCCGGGCTCAGGCCCCTTGGGCTGCCCAGGATTTTTTGTTGTCGGTCCTAGGTTAGGCCCTGCTCAAAAGGAGGCCGGGCCGGGCCTTGCTAAAACCGAGCCCAAGCCGGGCACGGTTCTCATTAAAATAAGGGCACCTACCTGAGCCTATCAGACCGGGCCCAAGCAGGCCCCCAAATGCGCGAAACGGAAACAATTCAAAATTGATGGATGGTGCCCAACATTTAAATGATGGGAGCTACCCAGCTTTACTGCTTGGCAGCGCCCAGCTAAGATTGCCCAACGGGCTTGGTGCCCGGGAAGGCCCGGGCCGGGCACATTCCTGAGTCTATCAGGTCGATCCCTGGCCAAATAAGGGGGTCTGGTGAGCCTTAGACATGGCCCGCGCCTAACCTGGCCCGGGCCTAACTGGGCTCAAATCTCGGCAGACCCGAGCCGATAAACTGGGCTCAGGCCAAATTTGCATTTCTAGCTTGGACTATAGTTTATAAGATGCAAAATTTTATTTTTTTATTTTCGGGAAATCATTGATTTGCAGAACTTATTCGACATTTGCTCAAAATATCTTGCACCCCTGTTATGTGTGGATTAATATTTGCTTTCCAATTAAAAGTTATTGTGAAAAATTGTGCACTTAAGTTTTATCTTAATTAATTGTTTATTGTAACTGGTCTCGGGTTGTCCATTGTACTTACACTCATACTAGGGTTTATTAGGAGCAACACATTCCATTTAGGGTGGCATATTAGGGCTTTCATCACCAATTTACCCTTGCATCAAATTAGTATCAGAGCCTCAGGTTGGGCTACATTATATGTTGTGTAGTGGTAGCTTGTTTCTTTTATCCATGTCCGACCAGAACCTTACTAACGATCGGGCTGCTAGTTCGAATTCGGACATGACGCCAGTCAAGTTCCAACGACTCAAGTTCCAACGACTCGTCCTTGATTGATTTGAGCAGATAGGAGCCCAGTTTGACGCCATTAGAAATGGCATTGCTAGGGTTAATACTATAGTTGATCAGTTAAGCATCCCCAGAGGTCAGGCTCCACCCCCATGTTATGATGATCTTATGAACCATCCCCGAGAACCCGCCCCTCTCGCGAGAAAGAATCTCGAGTTGTCCTATGAGTTTCGACACAGCCCAACCCTATGAGACACCACCACACTCTTGTCAAACCTCATCCCCCCTGGTAATCAAGTCGCAGGGGTCGTTCTCCACCAATACAAAATGATTACGATTATGATGATCATTTCGATGAATATCCAAAGCCACGTCATGGAGTAACCCCAGTCGAGGATGACATTCCCCAACACATTCGCATTGACGCACTATCCTTCGACAGTCACCTAGATCTGAAGAATTTAGTGACTGGCTTCTGGACATGGACCACTACTTTGAGTGGTACGAGATGAGTGATGAGAGGAGAGTACAATTTGCCAAAATGAAATTATATGGGCAGGCCAAAATGTACTTAACGAGCTTAGAATGATCTCTTGAGCAAAAAAGATACTGCCCAAGGTTGTAGATGTCGAATATTTGATTCGTGTCGGTTTGAGTTTGAAATTTTGGATGTCAGATTGTGGGAGATATATCAGGAATATTTTACAATGTCGGATTCTATTTAAATAAATTTATTCATATATATACACAATTTTTGTAAATATGTTTACTTGCACGCAATATATATTTATAAATTACACAATAAATATATATACATATAATTTATGTGCATAAATTACATAAAGTGGTGGATCTTTTAGCCCCCTATTGTCAGGGAGGATAAATTGCACTATTCAGAGGGAGCTAGAATGGGCAAAATAGTACTCATCATGGAACTGATCAACAATACTGCCAAAGATCATGGAGGCTTCGTATTTGGAGCTGGTGAACGTGCTTGTGGAGGAAATGATCCATACACGGAAATGAAAGAATCTGTGGTGATTAATTAGAAAAATATTGCAGAATTCAAAGTCGCTCTTGTTTATGGTCAAATGAATGAACTGTCATGGGATCGTATGAGAGTTGGCTTGATTGCCCTAACCATGACGGAATATTTTCAGGATGTTAATGAGCAAGGAGTGTTATTATTCATCGACAATATATTTTGTTTAGTTCAAGCAGGGTTCGAAGTATCTGCCTTATTAGGTAGAATGCCTTCTGCAGTGGGTTACCAATCTACCCTTAGGTTTCATTTGGTTTAGTGGTGGCGGTTGTAAAAAGAGCTGTTGTAAAGGCATGTTTGTAAAGGGAGTTGCTGGAAACTGGATGCTGTAAACGGAGTCTTGTTTGGCTAGTCTGCGTTTGCAGAACTGTTCAAAACTGAGAACTGTTTGGCAATACTGTGTTTGCAAATGGAGATCTGCGGATGAAATTTTTTTTCTCCTAATTATTATATATATTAAACCATTAAAAATGTAAAGTTACAAGCAAAAATACATAATCAACATTCAGGAATTCATACATAATTAATCCAGATAGAGCTAAGAATACGCTATTGGTTCATTTGCTTGACTTCACGAACCTCTAAATGCACTTCAGATATTATAAATATTTCTCCTGCATTAACACTGTCATACTCACACTTAACACATCAACACACATAAACTCAACAGACATACACATTACACACACACATTAACTGAACACTCGCACACATTAAACACAACAACACACACACATAAACAAACAAACACACACACACACACACACATAAACTGCAGAGATCAGAGGCAACAACAGTTGATTGATGTAAATCTGAAGGGAGGAAGTCCAAATCTGAACTGCAAAGATCAGGAAAAAAATTGAAGAACATAGGATCAGTAAAAAAATGGAAGTGATATGCAAGTGGTTTTCATAGAGAAGAATTTGGGAGAGAAGAAGAAGAGCCGTCGCGAAATTGTATGAGGATACCTACCGTCGAGGAAGGCAGGCCTTTGCGAAACGGAGCAACGCCGGCGTCGATGCTTGCGGTATGTTCGCGCAGCCGCCGTCGGGCAAATCTGCAAGTCGCGCAGCCGGAGAAAGTGGCGCAGAGGCCGTCGGGGAAGATCCGCTCCTCGCGCAGCCGGAGAAGAAGCGGAGGCCATCGGGGAAGATTATCCTCGTGCATCCGGAGACTTGCAGATTTGCCCTAGCACTTCCCGGAGAAGATGCCGTCGGGGAAGATTATCCTCGCGAAAACAGCCGTCGAATCCCTAGCACCGCCCGGAGAAGATCGCGATTCTTTCCTCCAAACGCGAGAAGTCGTAGGGTCACGGGAGGGTTTCGTCCCGCAGTGAATTTGAGCGGAAGAGAATCGCGGCTGATGGAAATGGAGAGCGGAAAAACAAATGGTAAATACACGCACGGTTCCGTTTTATAAAAACGTAACGCTCGAAAAAGTCTAAACAAATGGACCCTTAGTCGGGAAATGGGTTCTTTGCAAGAAAGAATTAATTCTATCAAAGAAGGAATTATAACATCAATCCAAACAATTTATGTACCTGCGGATGATTTGACCGACCCCACACCTGCCATAACATTTGCACAGTTAGATGTTACTCTGTATTATCAAGAGGATTAGCTGCCAAAGATATTCATCAAGCAGTAGATCCTTTGGATTCAACATCAACTATGTTACAGCCTCAGATAGATGGCGAGGAACATTATCAAACTATGCAAATGATTAAGCAAACTTCACAATGTTCCAGAGAAATATGTTCATCTCCCAGAAACAATTTGGAGGTATGATATGATTGAATTTTCATCGTATTTATCTGCAATCGTGGCAATGGGGGCATGGTTTGGTAATGTGCGAATAAGAAAAAAGTAGACCAAAATTTGGACTAACAGAATTTTATTATTCAAAAAATATAAGTATTACAAAGGTATAGCCTCCATTTTATAGAATGGAGGAGAGAGGAGGATTACAAATAAGCAATGTGAGACAAATGTACAATGTTACAACTGGCTACACATAAAACCAAACCGCACAAGCCGCGCCGTTAGACGAGTAGGCTAACCGTCCGGCAACTGCTATAAAGAGAAGTGAAGCCGCTGGGAGAGAAGCCGCCAGACCGTCCGGCTACCAAGTCGCCAGAGTCAAACCGCCAGACCTCCCGGTCTCCAAACCGCCAGACACAAGCCGTCAGACCGCCCGATCCCCATACTGCAACACTCCCCCTTAAGCTGGAGCATACATATCAATCATGTCCAGCTTGTCGTAAATGTGAAAAAAGGAAGCAGACACAGGCTTGGAGAAAATATCTGTCAACTCGTTGTCTGAAGTAACGAACGGAGTGTAAATCTATTTTTTCAAGATCTCTTCTCTAATGAAATGACAGTCCACTTCGATGTGTTTTGTTCTCTCATGGAAGATCGGATTTTTGGAGATATATATAGCGGCCTTATTATCGCAGAACATAGATAGAGGATAGTTGTAGACCTCTCCTAAGTCAAACATGAGATCCCGTAACAATTTAAATTCACACGTGGTCGACGTCATACTTCGATATTTCGCCTCTGCACTAGACCTGGAGACGACAGACTGTTTCTTGCTCTTCCAGCTTATAAGATTTCCCCCCACAAATGTGCAAAAGCCCGATGTGGACTTGCGATCTCCTTTATCATCAGCATATCTAGAATCCGAGTACGATTCAAACTTTAAATGATCATTCTTATAAAACAGTAGTCTTTCACCTGACGCCGCTTTAATATATTCCAATATCCTCAGAGCAGATTGTATATGACACTCCCTAGAAGCTTGCAAGAACTGGCTAACCATGTCTACAGCGTAGGAGATGTCGGGTCTGGTTACCGTGAGATAAATGAGTTTGCTGACCAAACGTCTGTACCTTGTAACATCTGATAGAGGAGGCGAGTCATCTGTCCAGGTTTTATCTTCTTCAGTGTTCATGGGGCATCGGGCAGGTTTAGCCCCAGTCAACCCTGTTTCCTTTAGAAGATCAAGAGCATACTTACGTTGAGAGAGAACCAAGGAGTTGTGCTTTCGAGAGATTTCTATCCCCAGAAAGTATTTTGGGGAGTCCATATCCTTCGTGATCATGTGTTGACGGAGATTTTTTTTTGTCAAGGCTACCCCAGCCTGATCATCTCCAGTGAGAAGAATATCATCCACATATATGGCAAGAACCACCAGACCCAGGGAGGTTTTGCGAATGAACAATAAGTGATCGGCAGAACTTCTTGTAAAACCCATGACTGTCACAATGCCGCTAAACTTATCAAACCAAGCCTGAGGGCTTTGCTTTAGGCCATAAATGGTCTTCTTTAGCCTGCATACTTGTGTCTCCCCCGGAGCAACATACCCAGGAGATTGCTCCATGTAGACATCCTCCTGAAGATCACCATAGAGAAAGACATTCTTGACATCTAGTTGGGAAATAGGTCAATCCCGGTTGACGGCCACAGAAAGGAGAACCTGAATAGTGCTCAGATGAGCAACGGGAGAAAATGTGTCAAAATAATCAACACCATAAGTCTGAGTGAAACCTTTGGCAAAAAGGCGAGCCTTGTAACGATTAACACTGCCGTCCGGATTGAACTTCACAACAAAGACCCAACGACAGCCAACAACATCGGTGCCCAATGGAGGAGGAACAAGGGTCCATGTACCCCGCTCAGTGAGGGTGATAATTTCCTCATCCATGGTCGCCTTCCAATGAGGAACAATAAGGGCTTCCTGGTAAGTGCGGGGAGTGGCAGTGGCAGAGATCGCCAATGCAAAAGTCCTGCGAGGAGTAAGACGAGCATAGGAAACAACAGCAGCTAACGAGTGTTGGGCACATGTTCGCACCCCTTTGCGAAGAGCAATGGGAAGATCCAGGTCGGCGTGTTCCTCAGTATCTGGTGCATCCGTGGCGGAGATAGCTGGCCCGGGAGTAGAGAGAGACGGCTGGGGAGAAGAGGAAGATAGCGGAGGCGGAGAGAGAGGAGGAGGAGACGGTGGACACGGTGGAGGAGAAATCTCAATAGGTGTAGATGGGACGGAGGGGACGGTAGGAGAAGCAGGAACATCAGGAAGAGAAGAGGAGTCGCGAGAGAAATAGAACGCATTTTCAAAGAAGGTTGCGTCCGCAGAGACGAACTGCTTGCGAAGAACATGGTCAAAACAACAATAACCTTTCTGAGTGGTAGAGTAACCCAGAAAGACACATTTGGTGGCACGTGGGGAGAGTTTGTCACGGATGACGGAGGGAGCGTGCACAAAAGTCGTGCACCCAAAGATACGCAGAGGGAGAGGAAACGGATCCTTGCCCGGATAGAGAATGGAGAACCGTGGAGGGAATGTGGTTGATGAAATAGCAGGAGATGAGAACGGCATAGCCCCAATAGGAGCGAGGAACCTGCATTTGTGTCATCAAAGTGCGAGCGACATCAAGGAGGTGACGGTTTTTGCGTTCTGCCACTCCATTTTGCTGTGAGATATAGACACGGCTAGTTTGATGAATAATTTCATGTTGCATACAGAAAGAAGAAAAATCATGACTAAGATATTCTTTGACATTATCGGAGCGAAAGACTTTAATATAGACATCAAACTGAGTTTTAATCATAAAATAAAAGTATGTCCATACAGAGAATAACTCTGAGCGGTCTTTTAAAAGATACACCCACATGCAGCGTGAGAAATCACCAATAAAAGTTACAAAATATAAACTACACTGACCTATTGTGAGGGTAGGAACAGGACCCCAGACATCGGAGTGAACGAGGTCAAACGGACGGGAAGATCTACGGCCTTACTTTGGTGGGAAAGAGGAGCGGTGATGCTTGTCAAGCTGACATGCGTCACAGTTGAGAGGAGGACTGTGCGGAGGGAGGTGGGGTAGAAGTTGACGAAGAAGCCGTGAAGGAGGATGACCAAGGCGAAGATGTCATTGCAGAAGGTCTGTAGAAGAGGAGGTGAAGGCGGACAGAGCAGAAACGTTGTCGAGGAAGTAGAGGTCGCCACTCTCAGTCCCAGTAGCAATCGTCCGTTGGGAGCCCGGATCCTGAAAAAAACACGAAGTAGGAGCGAATGTGACGGTACACTGTAGTTGCTTGCATAGAGAAGTTACAGATAATAAATTGCAAGTAAACTGTGACACGTGGAGAGTATCTGCCAAGCGAAGAGACGGAGTGACTTGAACCACTCCAGTCTCATTGGCTGGTGAGGGAGAGCAGTCCGCAATAAAGACAGGGGGCAACTGATCATGTGTTTCTAGGAGAGAAAAATAATGAGGATTGTCGGTCATATGATTAGTAGCGCCAGAGTCGATAAGTCATTTTCCTTGAGTCACGACGTGGGCACTACTCGAAGACGTGACCACGAAGGCGACTGCTTTGAAGAGGAGGTGTCGGAGAGAGCTATAAAAGTAAGCACAAAGCGGTGAGAAAAACAAGTTGTAGGGAGAATATTAGGTCGCGGCTAGACGAACAGGTCGCGGCGAGAAGATTAGGTCGCGGCTAGACGAACAGGTCGCGGCTAGACGAACAGGTCGCGGCTAGACGAACAGGTCGCGGCGAGAAGAACAAGTCGCGGCGAGAAGAATAAGTCGCGGCGAGATGAGGAGGGCGTGGCGACTAGGAACAGGTCGTGGCGAGAAGAACAAGTCGCGGTAAGATAAGGAGGGCGCGGCGACTAGGAACAGGTCGCAGTGAGAAGGACAGGTTGCGGCGACTTAAGAGCAGGTCGCGGCGAGAAGGAGCAAGCCACGAAGACAGGTCGCGCGGACAGAAGAAGAAACCGCACGAACAGTGCGCAAATAGGAGGGAGAAACGGTCACGAAGAGAGGTCGCGAAAACAGGTCGCGAGAAGGAGCAAGCGGCGAAGACAAGTTGCGAGAAGACAGGTCGCGCGGACAGAGGAAGCTCACAGACTCGGGTGGAAAAGATCGAGTCCCTATGATACTATGTGCGAATAAGAAAAAAGTAGACCGAAATTTGGACTAACAGAATTTTATTATCCAAAAATGTAAGTATTACAAAGGTATAGCCTCTTTTTTATAGAATAGAGCAGAGGGGAGAGATTACAAATAAACAATATGGGACAAATGTACAATGTTACAACTGGTTATACATAAAACCATACCGCGCAAGCCGCGCGGTGAGACGAGTAGGCTAATCGTCCGGCAACTACTATAAAGAGAAGTGAAGCCGCTAGGAGAGAAGCCGTCAGACCGCCCGGCTACCAAGTCGCCAGAGTGAAACCGCAAGACTGCCCGGTCTCCAAACCGCCAGACACAAGCCGCCAGACCGCCCGGTCCCCATACTGCAACAGGTAATATGCCAATTTATTCACTATTAATAGATAAAATAATTTCTTTCATTTTAGAATCCTAAATCATATGATTAGAAGTCAACATACAAAGATTTAAGTTCATTTCTTTAATTTGCTTTCCTCTTCTAAGTTCATAGCTTTCAGGGCAACTTCATCGATGTTACTCACCAAATAAAAGGCTTGCTCGGGAAGACAGTCTAATTCTCCAAAAAGGATGAATTAAAGATGAAAAAAAACACTCTTTTAGGTAACAAATCCTTAATTGAAATTATGGGATCCGCTTCTTTTGTTGCATTATTTAATCTTGAAGGGGTGCATTCGAAAACAATTAGATGATGATAAAATTCAGAAAGATTGAATTTGGAGGTACGATATGATTGAATTTTTATTCTATTTATCTGCAATCGTGGAAATGGGGGCATGGTTTGGTAATCCGCCAATTTTTTCACTATTAATAGATAAAATAATTTCTTTCATTTTAGAATCCTCAATCATTTGATTAGAAGTCAACATACAAAGATTTAAGGTCTTTAATTTGCTTTCCACTTCTAAGTTCATAGTTTTCATGGCAACTTCATCGATGTTACTCACCAAATAAAAGGCTTGCTCGCGAAGACGGTCTAATTCTCCAAAAAGGATGAATTAAAGATGAAAAAAACACTCTTTTAGGTAACAAATCTTTAATTGAAATTATGGGATCCGCTTCTTTTGTTGCATCATTTTATCTTGAAGGGGTGTTGCATTATTTTATCTTGAAGGGGTGTTGCATTATTTTATCTTGAAGGGGTGCATTCGAAAACAATTAGATGATAATAAAATTCAGAAAGATTTGCATTCCTTATTTGGATTCATCATCGTACCAAGAGTCCCCCCCCCCGATGTTGGGAAAATGACTGAACGTTGGCTTTGGAATCAAAAGGTTTGATAGGGATATGATCTAATCGACTATTAAAGAGGCATCGACGACAGTAAATGACATAAATAAGACCAAATGAGCAAGTCGTCGAAACAAAGCACAGAGAGATGCACACAATGAAGCTCAAAACAAAATATCACTGCTCAATCGCTTAAAAGAAATAAAAAAATATTTTTAATACTATTAGCGATATATTGGCGACGAAATATCGCCCGATATATCACGTAAAATTGATATATCGAGCGATATTTTCAAAAAAATGGCATTTTCTTTTAAAATTTGATGTCGTGGTGTTTTTTCCACAGAATCTTTATGTCGGGTATGTCGGCTGACATCAATACAATGAAAATTGATATTGTGGTGTTTTACCCCATAAACAGATGTGCTGAGTTGAAACAACAGTTGAAGGACAAATATTTTCCCGACTCATATTGTCATCGGTTGTTAGAACAGCTTTATGCTCTTCAGCAAGGGACCTCTTCTATTGCCGAGTATATGTTGTGCTATGATTAATTAATGGGGGGAGAGACATTTTAGATAAACCCATCGCAACAACGTCCCTCTTTTGTGGAGACTCAGATTTGAAATCTGGATGGAACTGATACACCACAGGGTAGAGACAGTCGAGCAGGTGTTTCAGCTAGCACTTGAGTATGCGCACTGCAGGCCAGAGGCAAGTTGCCCGACCTGATACCTCTACATTAAGGAGACCAACCCCAACCATGACTATTGTTGCAGTGCCTCCTCGCACCCCCGCGGATGCTAAGGGCAAGTGATCATTCCTGGACCTCCCAAACGGGGGGTGTACAATGTTATAAGTGCTCTCGTAAGGGGCACATGGTTGCATAATGCCCAACTAGGAGCTTATTGATTGAAGAAGGTGAGCCCTGTATTAAGACTGAGGATACACTCATTGAAGAGATTACAGCTACCATAGGGAACTGATGGGAAATCGATACAAAGAGATCGATGGAGTTGGAAGTTATTCGCTGCCTTTTGCACACCCCACGTGTAGAAGAGGACTGACGCCACACCACTATTTTTACACTTATTTTCCCAGAACAGTCGGCCCCTGCAAATTAGTTATAGATAGTGGTAGTTATGTAAACATAATAGCTGAGAAAGGTCTGGAACGTATGTAGCTCACAGCCGAGTCACACCCACATCCTTACTGCACCCTTTAGGTGGACAAGTCTACCATCCAGATTACGCAGAGATGTCTGGTGCTGATTTGTTTAGTGTCCATTGAGGACAAGGTTTGGTGTGACGTTATACCCATGGACTTATCATACGTATTACTTGATCGACCATAGTGATATGATCGCAATGCCACGAGTGTATTCTTTGATAAGAGATGAAAGATCACCATATCTCCAACCCAACTCAGGGACCCTCTTAAGGGTAAGGTCGATTCACCAGTTAGTGCGGGGTCATCTAGACCTTTGCATATCTTAAAGAAGGATGACTTTTTGAGAGAAAGTTTAGATATTGGGGTTATGTATGTAATGGTAGCACCATGACTTATGAGACTTCTGCAGACACCAAGATTATCATTATTGATCCAGACATCTATCACTTGTTGGGTAAGTACTCAGATATCAAGAGCTCCCTGACGAGCGCCCTCCTTTAAGAGACATCCAACATGCGATTGACCTAATCCCGGAGGTATTTTTTGTCTAACTTACCCCATTATCGCATGAACCCAACTGAACATGTTGAACTAAAGAGACAAGTATATGACCTCCTTCGAAAGAGTTTTATACGTGAACTTGAGCTCATGTGCAGTACCTGCTGGTGGAGACCAGCCCAGATCAGGGCGTCGCAAAAGTGTCCGTAGCCGCACCCGTCCAGACCACTATCGGCCCTGAATATCGCATGTTGTTTTGTGTTTGTGAAATATATGTATATATATAAAAAAAGTTATAAATATGTATATCTTTATATATATGTATACATATAGGTTTAGGTTTCAATTTTTATAAACTTTATATATATATATATATATATATATATATATATATAAACGATTATATATATATATATATATATATATATATTTTAACACCTTATAACCCTACCCCTCGGTCCCCCCCAGTTCAGCGAAGCAGGATGAAAAGAGGCGGCACTGTTCCTCTTCCCGGTCCCTTCGGTCGACGCACGATCTAGGGCTCCGCCATTGGTGACCGCAGGAGATGCGGCTTTCACGCTCGCCCACTCCTCCGAAGCCCCACATCGGCGCCTTCAGCAACCGCCCGTAGTGATGCGACGACAACCGCCCCACGACGCTGGTTCCGCCATGGCCGCATCCCCATGGCTGTGTTTTTCGTTTTTTCTTTTCTCGTCTCTCTCTCTCTCTGTTTATAACCCTATAAATGGGGGAAGTGTTTGTATTTTTGTGGGTTTTTTGTTGATGTATGATTTTGGGATGAATCCGGAATGGATGAATGATTTATGTGAGTTTGCTTATGTTTAGAGAGTGATTAATGTTGTGTTCTTAGTTTCCTTTAAGAAATTACTACCATTTGAGATTGTAGGATAGAGATTTATATTGCTGCCTGTGTAAGTTTTCCCTTTTGAGAGAATTGCTAGTTAATGAACATCTTGATCCCTACCTCTGTTTCCCGATTAGAGAGAAGAAGCTGAACAGTAAACTTAATTTTACTGTGCTTGTGTGGTAAATTGTTTAGTTGATTGTTGTTTGATTCCTGGAGTGGGGAAGATTAGCTTTTTGAATATTTAGAGATTTCGTGGAGCCACCTTAAGTGCCTGAGATTACTTGGATCCACCTCTAGTGTGAGAGCGAGTGAATTTTTTTCTGGTTTGTTAGTTTGTGGCTACCTTACTTGTTGAGTGATTCCGTGGAACCACCTCGTGTGAGGAAGTGTTTTAATTCCTTGGTGCCCGTGTGCGAAAGCGGCCGACCTCGGAGCAGAGTTCGAAGGTGACGAGGAACTCCTCGCGTGATCACCATCGACTTCGGATACGGAAAGACGGCTCTTTCCGTGGGTAATTTATTTTTATCCCCTCTTTGCGTATGTCTACATTTTCTCTTAGAATTTTTAGACTTCATTACTGGGTTTTCGCCGAATTTTGTCAGCGAACGCTACGTCGAGAACTCCAAACGGAAACGTATTTGTAGTTCACGATTTTCGTTTTGCTGCGACAAAGAGAACGGAACGAAGTTGCGAGCTTCCTTCCCCGGATTTAAATTGAACCATTATTTAAGAAAATTCAGTTTTTAAAATAAAGAAGTAATTTCGTGCTTTCAAAAAAATTCCAAGTTGCGTAATTTCTTAAGTGATGCGCACGCTCTAAAATTTTGCACAAATTAATATAATCATTGCATACATTTAGGGTTCCTAGAGAAAAAAGCCGACAGGCGCGCAAACCTTACGCGACGTCCTGCATCAAATTGGTATCAGAGCGAGATTCCAAAAATTTTCTAAGTTTTGGGATCCGCCCTGCGTAGAATAGGAACTCGGATATCATTTTAATTTTTTTTTCTCTCAAAAAAAAGAGTTTTTTATTATTATTGCATGATCATATATTGCATTTAATTTATATGTTAGCATGTGTCTGCGTAGAGATATAACGCGTCGCATTGAACGTGGTCAATCGAGCCAGGGGAATGAAGGGGAAGAACCACCCCAGTGGTTTATACCTTTCGCCCACCAGATGACGACATTAACCGAGAGTACATTTCAGTTGCGTGAAAGGTTAGAAAGCCTTAGAGGTAGAGTGAATAGTTTAGAAATGCCCCCTCGAGCGACAATGCCACCTCAAATTCGAGATGAGCATTTTGTCTGTCCACGCTACAATGTCCCACCACATTATGTAGAAAGATCTACATTTATGAGGAATCCACTATATGAGGATCACGACTACACTTACACTCACTCCCATAGTGCCCAGTCACGGAAATCTTTACGATACTTCGATGATTATACTCGAGCACCGTATACCTCTTCCCGAGATTGTGCTGACCCATCAACACGTTCACATTATGCTAGAGACGATCAGTACGATGACTATCGTCGTTATTATCCTCGTACCCGACTGGATCCTAGTGGCTCTTCGACGCCATATTATGAGGATAGAGTTCAGTATCACTCTCGTTACCAATACTACACGTCACCTCTATATGAGGAATCTGAGACTGCATATGTGCGACCACCCTCACACGTTCGTAGAACTCATGCCTACCCACGAGCACATCATGATTATGATATGGACGATCGCCGCGACCACACTTGTGAATCATATAGAGATCACTATCGTCAAGAGTACTTCGCACCTAGTGAACCTCTTCGTGTTCCGAAGGTGAACATGACGATTAACATTAAGGGTCAGCAAGAGCATGCCATTACCCACACCAGAGAGATATCGCCCACTCTGTCTGATATCCTGGTATATGATGTGTGGAGTCAACCCCCATATGAGTCGGCTCCACTTAGTGAACCCGTCCTTGATTCGATCTCTACTAGCTCTATTTTGAGTGTAGATTCCTTGCACACTTCACCTAGTGGCGCACCGAGTCATATCACCACACCCGATGCCGCATCGAGTCACATCACCACACCTGATGGTGCACCGAGTGACATTACGATCGGGAGTCGAGAGCTTAGTAGTGTCGAGGTAGTCACCCCGACCCTATCTGGGAGGATGACCCCTTCTGATGGTTCATTTCTGGAGGACAATCACTCGACCGATGGGTCATTTGAAGACCCTCCTATGGAGCCTCCAGATGAGCCACCTCGTCCTTATGCATATGAGTTTTATCTGGATAGTACTCTTGCGAATTTTAAGACATTGATACCTGCTCCATTGTCTCACTTGATGTCGATAGTGCATGGGTATAACCATCTAGCGACTCGTACTCTAGATGAGTTATGGGACGTACCACCTGTTGATCATCGTATTTGCGATGAGTTCTTTTATGTCTCACCTGGTGAGCGTCCTGATGCCTCACTTTCTCTTAGCACATTTATTACGGTTGTCTCACTTCGTGCACATTTATCTGAGAGCACTCCATCTGTTGTTGGAGCTTACATTTGCACGCGTCGCATCTGCAACGAATTTTATTATACCCCTCCTGGTGAACCCCCAGATGAAAAAATTATGGGTTCACCGCACATTTGGAATGTTTTCATCTTTAGTGACACAGTCGAGTTTGAGGGTGCACTCACTGATTCGTTGAAGTTATATCTTGTCACGCACACTTGTAGAGATAATTCGCACACCATGTTGACACATTTGGTCACTGTTGTCTCTGATTTGCACTTGAGTGATCATCGCCCCCGCGATGAGTTCTTTTATGATCCACCCTCTGAGCCTCCTGATCATGTACCTCTTTCAGGAGTTGCTCTTAGTATCTAAGACCATCGGTTAGTGGTGTTAGTCGTATTAGTAGTTCATTTATGGCATTTGCATGATTTGCATAAAAGGTTTTGAGCGGAAAATGCATAGTATTTATGATTTTTATGCAACTCAATTTTAAAACAAAAGCATAAAATAGCTACTAGTTTTAAAATGAATGACTTGATTATGGTTCAGCTAGAACCGGAACGGTAACCTTCTGGTGCCGTAAAGAAGATAGCTGACCGTAGAACTGGACCCTTTAGAGTGGTGAAACGGATTCGGCAGAATGCGTATGAACTTGAAATGCCTTCCGTTTGGGGAACAAATCATGTTTTTTACGTAGCCGATCTGACTTTATTTCACGATTATCCGCATGAGTCTGTAGATTTTCCATTGTCTTCTCCTCCAATTGATTCTTCTGGGTTGGTGAGTGAGAGTGAGGAGCCACATTCAGGACATACCAATATTCATTTCGCTACTGGCACGTCCATTGCAGTTCCCCCCATTTCCACTGACAGCTTGCAGGTTGAGTATGAGATACCGGATGAGTATACTATACCATTTCCCAGAGCTACTGATCAACTTCCGCGACAGATTTTGGTTCCCGAGCAGATCTTGGATGACGAGACAGTGACCACTACTGATGGTGGTTTTCAGAAGATACCTGGTTCGTTGGAATGGCAGACCAGAGACTGAGACCAGTTGGGTCTTGGCCGAGGAGTTACAACGCATGGATGCTGATCTTCTACAACAGTACCGCTCGGAGCACTCACCAGAGAGGAGTG
Organism: Platanthera guangdongensis; assembly: GCA_039583875.1. Lineage (NCBI taxonomy): Eukaryota > Viridiplantae > Streptophyta > Magnoliopsida > Asparagales > Orchidaceae > Platanthera > Platanthera guangdongensis. The sequence continues at coordinate 16,888,678 of CM077153.1, read as the reverse complement.
ATTTCGAGAGGGGAGAGTTGGTGGAGACCAGCCCAGATCAGGGCGTCGCAAAAGTGTCTATCGCCGCACCCATCCAGACCACTATCGGCCCCGAATATCGCATGGTGTTTTGTGTTTGTGAAATATATATATATATATATATATATATATATATATATATATATATATATATATATATATATATATATATATATATATAATATATATATATATAAGAGGAGAGATAGAAATTACGTTTTGTAAAAACGTTACAAAATAAATATAATCTTTAGATATATATGTATACATATATAGGTTTGCGTCCGAATTTTTATAAGTCATTTCTTATAATCTTCTTATATATACCCAACTCGCATATATATATATATATACGATTATATATATATATATATATATTTTAACACCTTATAACCCTACCCCTCGGTCCCCCCCCGGTTTAGCGAAGCAGGATGAAAAGAGGCGGCACTGTTCCTCTTCCCGGTCCCTTCGGTCGACGCACGATCCAGGGCTCCGCCATTGGTGACCGCAGGAGATGTGGCTTTCACGCTCGACCACTCCTCTGAAGCCCCACATCGGCGCCTTCAGCAACCGCCCGTAGTGATGCGACTACAACCGCCCCACGACGTCCGGTTCCGCCATGGCCCCATCCCCATGGCTGTGTTTTTCGTTTTTTTTCTTTTCTCGTCTCTTTCTCTCTCTGTTTGTAACCCTATAAAAGGGGGAAGTGTTTGTATTTTTGTGGGTTTTTTGTTGATGTATGATTTTGGGATGAATCCGGAATGGATGAATTATTTATGTGAGTTTGCTTATGTTTAGAGAGTGATTAATGTTGTGTTCTTAGTTTACTTTAAGAAATTACTACCATTTGAGATTGTAGGATAGAGATTTATATTGCTGCCTGTGTTAGTTTTCCCTTTCGAGAGAATTGCTAGTTAATGAACATCTTGATCCCTACCTCTGTTTCCCGATTAGAGAGAAGAAGCAGAACAGTAAACTTAATTTTACTGTACTTGTGTGGTAAATTGTTTAGTTGATTGCTGTTTGATTCCTGGAGTGGGGAAGATTAGCTTGTTTGAATATTTAGAGATTTCGTGGAGCCATCTTGAGTGCCTGAGATTACGTGGATCCACCTCTAGTGTGAGAGCGAGTGAATTTTTTTCTGGTTTGTTAGTTTGTGGCTACCTTACTTGTTGAGTGATTCCGTGAAACCACCTCGTGTGAGGGAGTGTTTTAATTCCTTGGTGCCTGTGTGCGAAAGCGGCCGACCTCAGAGCGGAGTTCGAAGGTGACGAGGAACTACTCGCGTGATCGCCATCGACTACGGATACGGAAAGACGGCTCTTTCCGTGGGTAATTTGCTTTTATCTCCTCTTTGCGTGTGTCTACATTTTCTCTTACGATTTTTAGACTCATTGCTGGGTTTTCGCCGAATTTTGTCAGCGAACGCTACGTCGAGAACTCCAAACGGAAACGTATTTGGAGTTCACGATTTCCGTTTTGCTGCGACAAAGGGAACGAAACGAAGTTGCGAGCTTCCTTCCTCGGATTTAAATTGAACCATTATTTAAGAAAATTCAGTTTTTAAAATAAAGAAGTAATTTTGTGCTTTCAAAAAAATTTTCAAGTTGCGTAATTTCTTAGGTGCTGCGCCCGCTCTAAAATTTTGCAAAAATTAATATAATCATTGCACACATTTAGGGTTCCTAGAGAAAAAAACCGACAGGCGCGCAAACCTTACGCGACGTCTTGCATCACCTGCCCTTTTAACCCCGAAGAAGGATAGGAGTCGGCGCATGTATATTGACAGTCGTGCTATTAATACAATCACGGTGAAATACTTTTTCCCATACCCTGCCTCGAAAACTTCTTGGATGTGATGACTAGTGCCTATATCTTTTTTTGAGATTGACCTATGCATAGATACCATCAGATTAGAGTAAGAGAGGGGGACGAGTGGAAGTCGTCCTTCAAGACGAAGGACGAACTGTATGAGTGGCTAGTGATGTCATTTGAATTATCAAATGCACCCAACACGTTCATAAGAGTGATGATTCAGATCTTGCGACCCTATATGGGTAAATTTCTGGTCGTATATTTCAACGACAAACTAATACACAGTAAGAGCCGCACCGAGCACTTGCAACATATTTGTTTGATATTTGATCTCCTTCGGAGCGAGCGTCTATATATCAACTTGAAGAAGTGCTCATTCTTATCTGCATCCGTCCATTTTCTTGGATATATAGTATCTGCATCTGGTATATTAGCTGACCATGAGAAGATGATGCGGAGCAGAGAGGAGCACGAGCTTTGGGCCCATTCAGGGATAATTTGACGGCTTGTCATATATGGCGTGCCCGGATCGACGATCGGACTCCGCATATGTGTCCAGATCCGCATTGCGAGTCAAGATCTTATATTAGTTTATTTTTATTGATTTTTTTCATGTATTTTAGTGGTCTCTCCCACCGGCCAATCATAGTCGTTGATATGGATGCTCTAGTGTCTTGTTTTATTATAAATACTGGTCTAAGAGGCTGAACCAAGGCATTGCAGAATTTTGGAGAAGCATTCCTGGATTCCAGCGATCACCCCTCGGTGCCGACGTCGCGCAGCCCTAGGTGATGATTCCTAGGTTGGTTTTCTTCCCCGCCCCCCCCCTATCCTTCCCCTAACCCTTGCAATCGTTTTCCACCTCTCAAACCTCAGATCCACACGCTGCAGCCCTCCATTCCAGCCCCCGAAGCCGCCGGCCTGCTTCCCTCTTGCAGCTGCCCAACCCGCCACCTCCTCTCCAGTTCGCCGACCCTCCACCGCCGCTACAGGGCCCCCGGCCCCCTTGTCCTCTCCCCACTACCCAGCCGACCAGCCCTCACCCCTCACCACCGCCGTCCACCTCCTAAAACTGACCTAACAACCCGCCGGCCTCCACCTCCCCCCTCCTCCCAAATCCGCCAACTTCCCCTTCGTGGATCCACCGTACTAACAACCCTAAAATTCTAGATCAGTCCAGATCTCGGGTTATAGCCTCCCAATCCGCTATTTCCACCACTCAAACTTTTCATTTTTGCCCAAATCCGACCCTAAATAGCAGATCCACCCCTCGTCGGCCCAGATCTACTCGTGCAAGGTCAGATCTACCCATTTCCCGTCCGATCGCATCATTTACCGCCGAGGCCAGCCACTGCCTTCATTTTCATGCTGCCGGTTCCACCTCCGATCGCCGATCTACACATCCGGACCCAAATTCTTTAATGTATCGGTTTAGCCTGCTATTTTGTGAGTTTCTTGTGCTATTTGCTTATTTAATTTGACATTTACATTGATGGATTAATATATGTGTTGTAATTCTTGCTAGTAGAAAATTGTTTTTGATGCGCTATTAATTTGCAGGAGGAGCTATTCGTCGCGCGCTTTGCTTTGGCCCTCCGAGCGGAGGAAAGCCGTTATAAAATTGCTGAATTAATTAATTACTTTCAATTTTGAATATTTGCGTGGTGTTAGACAATTTCATTGCTCCAATTTATTTGTCGTCGTAACTGACGGCCGCATTGCATTTAGGATCATACTAGAGAGTCGTCTTTGCATTTACACCTAGAGTCGTAGGTTTTGCGCACCCCTTAGCCTACCCTACATCAGAAGATCAAGTCCATTCATGAGTGGCCCATGCCGAAGAATATTCATGAGACTCGTAATTTCCACTGACTTACTACCTTTTATAGAAGGTATGTCTATTTCAGTTCTATAACAAGCCCCTAACAACCTATTTGCATAAGGGAGATTTTATATGGACGAAGGCGGTCACTCAAGCCTTTGAAGACATTAAGGAGAAATTATCATTCACCCATGTTTTGTGTCTTCAAGATTTCTCTAACATATTTAAGGTGGCTTGTGATGCTTCAAGGGTTGGTATTAGAGGAGTGCTTAGTTAGGAGGGTCATCTGATTGCTTACTTCAGTGAGAAACTGAAAGAAGCCCTACAAAATACAAATTTTGACAGTGAGTTTTATATTGTTGTGCAAGCACTTCGTTCTTGGGGCCTCACTATCTCCTACACACACGGAATTTGTTTTGTATTATAACCATTAGGTCTTGAGATACCTTGATTCGCACAAGAAATTGGGTCATCATCATGCAAAATGAGTGGAGTTTATGAAAGATTGTCATTATATTCTCAAGCACCGAACAGGTAATGAGAATAAGCCGGTTGACGCCCTGAGTCGGCGAGACATTCTCCTGTACACGATGAGCACACGAGTTAAGGGCTTAGAACATTTAGTTTAAGACTATCCAGAGTACCTAGATTTCAGCGACATTATGATGCTCTGATGAGAGAGCCGCTTGAGCTTCGTGAGGGTTATGTGATCTCTGATTATTATTTATTCTTGGGTTTACGCCTTTGCGTATGACAGATGTTCCTTCGGTTTTTCCTTATCTGGGAGCTATATGCGGGCGAGGTCACAAAACATTTTGGTCAAGATAAGACAATTGCGGCAATCGAGGATCGATTCTTCTGACCTATCCTGAAGAAGGATGATAAGTATGTCGTCAGGTATTGTCGAGTCTATCAGATCACAAAGGGATCACGCAAACCCACTAGGTTATATAATCCACTCCGTATCCCACGAAGGCCTTGGACGGACATCTACATGGATTTCGTACGGAGAATCATTCGCATTCTGAGGAAGATTGACTATATTTTTGTCGCGATGGACCGCTTTTCAAAAATGGCTCATTTCATTCCCTGTTGAAGGACCGTTGAAGCGTCTTCTGCGGTAGCTTTATTTTTTTAAGTGTTCAACTATTATAAGCTACCCACTTCGATAGTTTCTAACCGTGACATTCGATTCATGAGCTATTTTGGAAAAACGTTGTGGAAGAAAACTGACAGGACACTGAATTTCTCCACCGCCTATCATCCACAAACGGATGGACAAACTGAAGTTAGCCATAGTCTAGGAACCTTTCCATGATGTTAGTTGGAGATAGTCCATATAACTAGGATTTTGTCTTACTCGTAACTGTGCTTGCATACAATAGTTCGACCAATAGAATTATAGGTATGAGCCTATTTCATATCATGTTAGGTTATGAATCTAAGAAGCTCATTAACCTAATCCAAGTCCTTTTAAAAAACCGACCTAGTGAGTGCAAAATCTTTCATTCAGCATTTACATGCAATTCATGAGTCAGTCTGAAAGAAAATTGCAATGAGTAATGAGTATTATAAAACCCAAGTAAATAAGCACAGGAGGGATCAAAATTTTGAAACTAGAGAGCAAATGATGATTCGCGTACGATCTGAGAGGTTTCCACAAGGAACAATAACAAAATTAAATGCTCATCAAATGGGTCCCTATACAGTCATATGACGGATCAGAACTAATGCATATGAAATTGACATCCCTCAAAATATGGGAATAAACCGAGTATTCAATGTAGAGGACTTGAAGTTTTACTACGAGGAGCGTGTGTATGTGGATCCCTTCCCCACTCCCATGTCTGAGCCACAACACCCCTTACTTCCTTTCACTCTACCCCAGCCTCAACCTGACGAGTCCCACTATGAAGGCCACCTCGCGCCACTGATGGTTTCACATGTTCATTTTTCAGGCGGAGATACATCTTACTCAGAGCAACCAGTGACTGTCGGAGGCATATTTTAGATTGTTGCACATGACTTCACAGACATATATAGATGAGATACACTGTGATATCTTGTCCGTCGGGGCAGCCACCCATTCTCAGATGGCACTAGATTTCCCCAAAATAAGATCAAGCGACTCGCGCCTAGACAACGCTGGGAGTATGACCATCTTTACTCGCCAGAGATAAAAATTTCAAGTCTGGGGGAGTTGATGGAGATTGTCGACCCACACAGCGTTTGAAAGGTATCAAGGGTTAATTTTTACCTTGGAACCCTCGGTCCCCTCTCTCTCGGTGCAACGTTGGGCGAGAACTCTTGGTGCGACTCCAAGGCAGCCATCGTCTTCCTCCATCCCCATCAACCAGCTCAAAGTCCCCATCCATTCTCGCAGACCCCATCTGCGTGCACCCCCACTATAAACCTTTGTTGCGACTTCTGCGCAAACCACACACCGCAGCTTCCATGCTAACCACCGGTCTCAACTCACCACAATTTCGCTCCGCACTTTATCCCTTATCAAGTTCATCAAAGATCCATCCCCTCTTACACCCATTTTTCTTGAGTATATACCTCTTCTATTCCAGGCGTAGGAAACTCGAAAACCTCATTTTTGGGTTCTAAAATCTCAGTCCATAACCATAAATGTTATTCCAACAATCTTATTTACTATTCCACGTTTTGTTGCATTTCGTCGCCGCCTACATGTGTAAGTCATAGTTTGGTATTCTTGTTTCCTATTATTGTGTGTTTAGAATATAGTTTGCTTGATGCAAAATTATGTTTTGTTTTCGTGAAATTATTAATTTGCAGGACTTATTTGACACGCACTCAAAATATCTCGCACCTATATTATGTGTGAATTAACATTTGTTTTCCAATTAAAATTTGAAGTGAACAATTGTACATTTGCTTAAATTTTATCTTAATTAATTGTTGTTGTCAATTTGTATCGAACTGTGCATTGCATTTACACTCATACTAGGGTTTATTAGTAGGAGCACCATATTCCATTTAGGGTTGTATAGTAGGGTTTTCATCACCAATTTACCCCTGCAATAACTTGCCTGAAATTTTTTAATGATCCAACAACTTTTATGTTTTTTATGACAACAATTCGACAACGATTTCCAGAGATCTAGAGATTAGATAGACGAACCTCTACCATCAATTCAAGGGTCCCTTCCAACCAAATGAGCAGACCCTTGGGCAACAATATTGTAAGGATTTTGAAGCAGAAATGTTATTTGGCCAATGACTTCCAGACTAAAATCTCTTTCGCAATTTCACAAGGGTTGAGGTAGTTTCTTATGGATATCCCCTCATTCTCTCACAGTATTTGTATGGATTTTCTCCACGATTCACAGGTAATTTGAGGTGTAAATATGTTGTTACATCTATGAATGCAAATGTGAAGCTATTTTCTATTGCACATGCTTCATACCCAATATTACTGGATCCATGATATTATTGGAGATTAGCTAGGAAATTAATCTATTTGACTGTCACACATTTGGGGTGTAAATCTGTTGACACACCCATGAATGCAAATGTGAAGCCATATTCTATTGTCTCTGTGATGCGGAGCAGAGATGAGGACTTGCAGTGGAGGACGAGTTTTGTGACTGTTCGGGGCTGATTTGATATATTATTTCACGATTTTGCATTTTATTTTGATGTATTTAGATGGCCCAGCCTTCGGCCAATCATAGTCATTGATGATGGGATGTCATAATCCTCCTTTTATTATAAATAGATGGTTTGTGTGCTGGTTGAAGTCATTGAAGATTTTGGAGAAGAGAAATCCTGAAATCCGGCGATCCCTCCACGGTGCCGACTCCGTGGAACCCTAGGTGACGACTCCTAGGTGCCTATCTTCCTCCCCAAGGTACCCCCTAACCCTAGACTCCTTCCCCCTCTGAAGCCCTCATCTGCATCCCCGGCAACCCCCAAACAGCAAGCCTAACTGCTGTCCAGATCTCAACCCTTGTTTACCTTCATTCCACTATTCAAAATGAAATGTACTATTCATTTCATATAGTTTTTCCCCTCCCCTCCACCGCCCAGAGCCATCCCAATGAGCCTCCGTTCAATGCTTCCTCCCCCTCCTGAAGCCGCAACCGCCTCCCCTTGCTCCTCCAGTAAACCAGCAAACAACCAGCAAACCCGACCCCTCCTCCTGCTACCTCTGCCCAGTCCGACAGCCCTCCTCCAGCAGCCACCAAGGCCCCTGCCCCCATCACCACCGTTACCCTCTCTACAGCCCAAAATCGACACCCCCCTCCCTTCCTTTCGTGGATCCACCTTCCATATCCTTTCCCCTTTCCAGATCAGCCCAGATTCGGAATTTTCAACCCGGATCCAATTTCAAAATATCGGATCTACTCCTCCCCGCCCGGATCTACCCATACGTGGCTGGATCTCTCCATTTTCGGCTCCGATCCCACACTCCACTGCCAAGGACAGTCACTTATGTTATTTCCACGTCGCTGGTTCCACCTCGGATCGTCGTACACGCATTTCTGGCTCCGGAATCTTCAGTTTCTTGGTCAGCTCATTACTTGGTGAGTGCTTGTTGTATCGGATAATTATTTTCAGCATATTTATATTGGATTGGATCTTGCACTGGTTTTGGATCTCTTGTATGGTAGTTGTTTGTTAGATTATTATTGTGATTTGTATGATTTATTTGTCGCACACTCGTGTTTTGCCCCTCCACGCAGAGAAAAATCTAAGCTTGTTTGCCCAAATAAATTATTTTGCCTTATCATGAATTTATATGTGTGGGATGATTTTAAATTATTATCTAATTTGTGATCTAACCGTCGGACTTTCGCATAACATGTAGGATTAGGTCGAAGATTTCCCACCACCTAAGCTTGATAGCACTCTTTATTGCCTTCAATTTTCCTATATCTTGTAACAGTAGATTAATAGTGTGAGTCGCACAACAAGTCCAAAAAATCGTAGGTCTTTTCAAAGTCATAAGCTTTGCAGCAGCCATATTATTGGACGCGCTATCCGTCACAATCTGCAGGATACTATGCTCTCCTGGGCTCTCAGGGCTATCAATCGCCTCATCCAAGAAGTCAAAGATGAACTTCCCATCGTGTGTGGAGGAGGAGACATTCTTCGAAAGCCAGAATGCTACTCCAGAACTACAATGTATCATGATATTCATCACGCTCCTACCCTTCCGATCTGTCCACGCATCGGTCATGATACTGCAACCATTCAATTTGCATGTCTGCGTGAATATGCCCAACATCTCCTTCGTCCTCTCCCCTCCCCTCGTAAAATTTTCTCTCTCAACTCATAAAACGTTGGGATCTTCATCCCACCGCATAAACCAATGGCATGAGCCATCTGCTGAAGGATGAATTACATATGGCGTTAAACGGATCCCGTTTTCATATGCCCATCTACCTATACACGGCAGCATCATCTCTGGCTTTCTTTTTGTACTTACTCTCTATCGTGCTTTGTTGGGAATCTTTTCCCTTGGTAGACTCGGCAGCTGAATGAACAAACTGGTCCATGGACCCTTTGAACTATGCTCCTAAATATGTTAGTGTCCTCTTCTTGATCAACATGCCTCCTCCAACAACCACCTCATTTAAGATTGCTTCCAACTTGGCACTTTTAGCCCTCTTACTCTGTAAATTTGAGTTCAGCGCCAAATCCGCTTTAGCCTTAACGTCGGCGGAACCTGAGGACATGGCTTAACATTACCCTTCCACCCAGCCAAGTGATGCTTGAAACGTGTAATTCCGCCATTCACTGTCAGCTTGCAGTAGTTGCATTTGATTCGGTTTGTGTCGTTTGCAACCAACTTCTCACCAAATGCCCAGAACGGATCTCTACCGGTTGGTACCAGAGATACGGGAGCCTCACTAGAACCAGCAGAAGAAGTCATTCTAATAGGACACAAAATGAAAATAATATTAGTTAAATGAAATGAAAAAATATTTAACATAACTATATCACGAGAAAAATTGCTAGTTGAAAAAAAATCACATCATAAAAGCCCTATAACTTCATTAGATCGTTAGATCTTCAGATATCTTTTATATTATCCATGCAATACTTTATTTATCCAACAAAATTTTACATTCTCAGTAGTATACTAGTATACAAAGTTATAACTATCATTCAAATTTTTAAAGTATCCAACACTTTATTCAAATTTTCAAAACATCTCACACTTTATTTATTAAAAGACACAAAGCAGCAGGGCAACTAAAAATGTGCTTGGATATACATGCATCATTGATTGCAAAATGAAGTTGGATAAATAACTATTACTAGGGTCTTTCAAATCATTTGTTGATTAAAAGCAGCAGGACAATCAATGAAGCTTCCGGCAGCAACTAATAAGACAAATAAAGCAACAAGGCAGCCACCACAACTAATGGGTCGGCAGCCACCAGTAACAACCCACAAGGCAGCCACCATGCTACAGCCGACAGCTAGCACAACAACCAACAAAAAATGCGGAGCGATAGAATGAGAGGGGGAGGTAGGGAAAAGAATGAACTAGCCGAGAGAGAAACCAGCGAGCAGGAAGAAGAAAGCACCAGCGAGCTAGAGAGAACCAGAGAACCAGAGAACCAGAGCACCAAAGAGCACCAGCGAGTAGGGAGAAGAAAGAGCACCAGCGAGCTAGAGAGAACCAGAGAACCAGAGAACCAGAGCACCAAAGAGCACCAGCGAGTAGGGAGAAGAAGAGCACCAGCGAGCTAGAGAGAACCAGAGAACCAGAGCACCAAAGAGCACCAGCGAGTAGGGAGAAGAAAGAATCAGCCAGATAGAGTGCCGACAGCGCGCGAGAGAGGGAGAGCACGAACGAGCTAGAGAGCACCAGAGAACCAGAGACCAGAGCACCAAAGAGCACCAGCGAGTAGGGAGAAGAAAGAACCAGCGAGATAGAGTGCCGACAGCGCGCGAGAGAGGGAGAGCACCAACGGGCTAGAGAGCACCAGAGAACCAGAGAACCAGAGGGCACCAACGAGCAGGGAGAAGAAAGAACCAGAGATAGTGTCGCCGGCGCGCGTGGGAGAGCTAGGGCAAGAGTGACGGGGAGAGCTAGGGCAGAGCGTGAATGAAATAAGCGGGGTCGGGGTGTTAAAACAGCACCCGACCCGCTCATTTCATATTATTATTAATAATTAAAAAAAAAATTAAAAAACGCCCGAAATCGGGCGTTTTTTTGGGGCCGACATGTCGGTTCCGCTTTTTTCAAACCGCCACATCCAGATTCTGTGCCGGTTTTGTGTCGTTTTTTCTCCCAATCCTTCATGTCGGCCGACATGTCGGACATGTCGGCCGATATCCACAACAATGATCCATGGTATTATTATTTATTGTAGATTAGCTAGGAAATTAATCTACTTAATTATCACGCATACAAACATATAATCCAGCCACATTTGAACATTTAAGATGTCAAACATATAATCTGTTGTGAATGTTGTCAGTCAGTTATCCATATTGCGCAAGTCTGGCATCAACAAATTGTTGAACATATTATTCGGCATCTTAAATGCACTTATCGACAAGCCATAATCTATCAATCTTCTAATCTTTCCCTTATAGTCTACTATGATGTTGACTATATGAGATCTATTGATGATCACCAATCCACTAGTGGATTCTACACGCACTATGACTACAATATAATGACATAAAAGAGTATCGCTCGAGGGCCCTTGCGGTTTTTTAGTTGACTTGACTTAAGAGCATCTAGATTGATTTCAACGCGTCTCTTTCTGCTTCTAAGTTTCTCTTTTGTGATAACCAAGCTGCACGTCGAATTTTATTGTCAATTTGCTATAGATAAGGTCAAACTTTGTGAAATCCAGCTTTCATATTTTAATAGTGTCACGGATTGTAGACATTCTGGCAAAGCCATTGTTTCACATATTGAATTTTTGGTTTATTTCCAAACTTAGCTCATATGAGAGGTAAGGTACAATTTTCGGGGAATGTAGAATGTTGCTATTATTTTTCTACCTATATTACTCTTTTTTGGGTATTTTGCTCGCACATCTAATACAGAATTCTTGAGCTAAGCCCTATAAAACCAAACAAATGAACCAATTCAACTCAACCAAGCCAATCAAAATCATAAGTTCTTTAGCTTTAAAATCTAAATTCAAAGCATCACTGAACTAAAATGTATGGTCTCATTTTCTCAGTTCAATTTAGGTTTTCAGTTAAAAACAATGGCCCGTTTGGAGACAAACGGAACTGTGCCTACCCCAAATTAAGCATAGGTTGCCAAGAGCTACAAGATATGAGCAAAATGTTAAAATATATGAGATCATCCATAAATCAAGGATCATAAAATACAGTTTCATGGGTCGAAAACAGAGACAGAAGTGCAAGTAACTTACATATTGCTGTAGAGCTGTGCTCCAAACAGCTATAGTGGCAGCTATTAGGCCTCTGGCATTAACACTCACATCAGTGATGGTACAGACTGCAACACCAACAAGAACCACCAATATGCTGAGCTTTGTGTCCCTCGAGTAACGAACTTTATCAAAAAGAACTTCAAGAAGACATGATACAGGAATCATACACAACTTCGCAATCTGAAAGTGAATAATAAACACTCAATCCAGAAGATTTCGACAAATTACTATAAAAATTACTCGCTGATCAGCAGCCAACCTGATAGAATCCCACAGAATTCCACATTAAACTAACATTCATTCCAACGATTGAGAGGTTTGCGAAAATAACGAATTTTATCAGATCTGGTAGAGGCAGGTGGGAGGGCTGAATATATCCCAGACACCTTAGGACTACTGTCATGAGAGTTGTGGCAGTGAAATGGAGACCAGTCAATGTTGTAGCTGTAACAAATAATTCAAAATTATTAAAGATCTGGAAATATGTGTTTTATGTGGTTATACAACATTTTAGGAAGGGAAATATGGTAAGAATTAAAAAAATCATTAAAGTCTAACGTTTTATGGACAAAAAACAATAAACGGTGAAGTTTAAATGAACAAAAATCATGCGACAATGAAGGTACTGAATGGGAGAAAATTAGAAGACTGATATGAACGTACAAGAAAGAAAGAGAGAAACTAGAGAGGAAGGAGAGACTAGGGTTAGGGTTGAGGAAGGGGAAGAGAGAAACCTGATATGTCTTCAATGCCTCCTTCCCAAAACAGCCCCGGGCTATAAATACCCGGGGAGAGGGGGGCCGGCCGGCCCCCCCAAGTGGGGCTGAACCGGAGTGGTTCAGCCCCCCCTTCTGGCTGATTTAATGAGTGGGGGCTGAACAGGATGGTTCAGCCCCGTTGTCTTGAGCGCGCTCCTTGGTCCGCCGCGAGTATTTATGTCCCGAGAACCCAAGCGGGTGTGGGGGCATAACATTCCCCTCCCCATCAAGCACCAGCTTGTCCTCAAGGTGGAAGTCCGGAAACCGCTCGCGGAACTCCAACAAGTCGACCCATGAGTTGTGCCCAGCATCCAACTGCCGCCATTTGACGAGTACCGCTGGGCGATATTCCGTGCCCGACTTCTTCCATTTGGTAAGCAAAATGGCCTCTGATGACGGCCGTAACTCCCCCGTGCTGGCCGCCTCGGGGAGGACAGGGCTGGCCTGAACGGAAGCTCCGAGCTTCTTCTTCAAAACAGAGACATGGAATGTCGGGTGGATGCGGGACCCCGCTGGGAGATCCAAGGTGTAGGCCACTGGGCCCACCCGACGTAGAATGCGGAATGGCCCGTAGTAACGTGGGGCGAGTTTCTGATTCATCCTCCGAGATACTGACAGCTGGCGGTAAGGTTGGAGCTTGAGGAAAACCTCATCATCCACTGCGAACTCCCGCTCGGTACGGTGCTTGTCTGCCTGTGCCTTCATGCGGTCCTGAGCTACCCGCAGATTGTCTCGAAGTACGGCTAAAGTGCGATCCCGATCCTGAAGTGTCCGCTCCACGGCTGGGAGAGCGGCGCTGGAGGGCTCATAAGAACTCAAGGTAGGGGGAGGGCGGCCGTATACCACCTCGAAGGGGGTGACCTTGCCGGCGGTGTGGAAGGACGTGTTGTAACAGTACTCCGCCCAATGCAACCAACGGGTCCACGTGCGTGGCTCGTCCATCACAAAACACCGTAAGTAGGTCTCCACCCCCCTGTTGAGGACCTCTGTCTGTCCGTCCGTCTGGGGATGGTGGGCGGTGCTCATACGTAGCGTAGTGCCCTGGAGCCGAAAGAGCTCCCTCCAGAAACTGCTGATAAAGACCGGATCCCTGTCGGAAATGATGGAACGTGGAAGGCCATGGAGGCGCACAATCTCCCGCGCAAATAACTCTGCAACTGTCTCCCCCGTGTAGGGATGGCTCAATGGTAGGAAATGACCATACTTGGAAAGCTTGTCTACCACCACCAGGATGACGGACTTGCCGTGGGACTTGGGCAACCCGTCAATGAAATCCATGGAAATGGTGTCCCACACCTGGTGCGGGATCTCGAGCGGCGTCAGAAGCCCAGCCGGTGATGTGGTCTCGTACTTCTGCCTCTGGCAAATCTCACACTCCCATACAAATTGCTGGACATCGCGACGCATCCCCTTCCAGAAGACATTTGCTCGGAGCCGCTGAAGTGTCCGGAGAATCCCTGCGTGACCGCCTGTGGGTGAAGCGTGAAACTCCTGCATCATCGCCGTCCGCCATGGCGACGCGGAGGGGATGACTACTCTGTCCTGGAAGTACAGCCGCTGGCCCTGAAGATGGTAGCCCGGCTCCGTAGCTTGACCCTGCTGTAGTGCCTCTACAATGGTGCGTAGCTCGGGGTCCTGGAGTACCGCTGCCTGTATCTCGTCCAAGGTGGTGATCACTGGCCCCGACACATGCGAGAGGGAGCTCTCAGGTAGGCGGGAGAGTGCGTCGGCGACCACATTCTCTCTGCCCTGCTTGTACACAATCTCGTAATCATATCCCATCAACTTGGTCAACCACTTCTGCTGCAGTGGAGACGCCAAGCGCTGCTCCAGGAAGTGCTTCAAACTTTGGTGATCCGTACGGACTTGGAAGTGTGTCCCAGAAGATAGGGTCGCCACATCGCGACCGCATGTATAATTGCCAACATCTCCTTCTCGTACGTTGAAAGCCCGAGCGTCCGTGGGGCCAAGGCCTTGCTGAAGTAAGCGAGCGGGCGGCCCTCCTGCATCAGGACTGCCCCGAGGCCGACGCCCGAAGCATCAGTCTCCACCACAAATCCCTTGGTAAAATCCGGCAGTGCCAACACCGGTGTAGTGGTCATGGCCTGCTTTAAAGCCCGGAAGGCCTCGTCTGCCTCGATGCTCCACTGGAACGCATCCTTCTGCAACAGTTGTGTCAGAGGTCGAGCAATCTTGCCGTAATCCTTCACAAAACGGCGGTAATACCCCGTCAGCCCGAGGAAGCCATGCAAGGCTCGCACCGTCGTGGGCTGGGGCCAGGACACCATACTCGCAATCTTCTGTGGATCTGCCTGGACCCCCCGGGCGGACACAAGGTGCCCCAGATACTCGACCTGGCTCTGCCCGAAAGAACACTTGGACTTTTTGGCGAATAGCCGGTGCTCCCTCAGTACGGTGAGGACATGTCGCACGTGCTCCAAATGGTCGTCCCAAGCCCTGCTATAGATTAGTATATCATCAAAAAATACCAGGACATACCGGCGAAGTAGTGGTCGAAAGATCTCGTTCATCACCGCCTGAAAGGTGGAAGGAGCGTTGGCCAACCCGAACGGCATCACCAAGAACTCGTAGTGACCGTCGTGGGTGCGGAACGCTGTTTTGTGGACATCCTCTTCCTTCATCCGAATTTGATGATAACCGGACCGGAGGTCCAGTTTGGTGAACAGACTCGCTCCATGCAGCTCATCCAGCAACTCCTCAATCATAGGAATGAGAAACTTGTCCTTGATGGTGGAGCTATTCAGCCCCCGGTAATCGACGCAGAATCGCCAAGAGCCATCCTTCTTCTTGACCAAGATGATCGGAGAAGAGAACGCGCTGGTGCTGGGCCGAATAATGCCTGTCGCTAGCATCTCCCGTACGCTGCGCTCGATCTCCGCCTTTTGAACATACGGGTAGCGGTAAGGACGGATATTGGTAGGGTCCGTCCCTGTCTTCAGCTGTATCTGGTGATCCCGGAAACGCGAGGGAGGCAGAGTGTGCGGCTCCTGAAAGACGTCCTCAAACTGAGCTAAAAGCAGCTGTATCGGGTCCGACGCTACCTGCGTGTCGGCCCCTCCTGCCGTCACCCCGAGTATCATGGCCATCATACTACCCTGCTCCTCCAGTCTCTGCAGGCTTCGTAGGGAGATCTCCTTGAGAGGGGCGGACCGGATACCGTGCAAACAGTAATCCGTCCCCTGCTGCGTGAACTCCAGTGTCATGCGATCCCAGTCCGTGGTCACCCGCCTCAGTTGGCGGAGCCACTGTACCCCCAGTACCATATCAGACCCTTTTATCGGAAGGAGGTAGACGTCGGTGCGGCACACATATCCTGTAAGATGTATCTCCACGCCCTTCAGTGCCCCTTCGCACCGCAGTTTGCTGCCATCCGCGACCATCACCTGGAACGCCGCGTTCCTGTCAACGGGGTGTCCTGTCTTCAGCGCCACCTCAGGGTTGATGAAATTGTGGGTGCTCCCACTATCAATGAGAATGGTGACCCTTTCCTTGCCAATCCTTCCCTTGATCCTCATAGTGGTGGGTGCCACACATCCCTCCATGGCCTGAATCGAAACGCCAAACTCAGCCAGATCCAACTCCTCCTCGGCTTCGAGGCTCGGGTAGTCCTCCTCCCGCAGCATGAAGACCTGCACCTTCTGGCATCGATGCCCCGGTGCGTATTTCTCGTCACAGTTAAAACATAATCCTTTCTCCTTCCTGGCCTGCAGTTCAGGCCAAGTAAGTCGCGTCACTGTCGGTCGGGCTGCCGGCGCCTGCTCCCTTCTGCCTGTTGCTGGGGCGGGCGGGACCCTTGGTGGGGCCCGACTTCTCTGACGGTTGAAGCGCTCCTCCTGTATGCGGGCCAGACTGATGGCATGGCTTAGACTGCGCGGCATATACGCATGGACCTCATCCCTCAAATGGTCCCGCAGGCCGGATATGAAACAACTGAGGAGTGTCTTCTCTTCCCAATTAACCCGATTTGCTAGCTTCTCGAAGTCCGCTCGATATTCCATCACTGTGCCCTTCTGACGGAGTTTCTGTAGCGTGGCCTCCACATCCTCGTACTCCAACGGCCCGAAACGTGCCACGAACCCTTCCACAAAATTCGCCCATGTTGCGTATCCGTAGGCCCGTATGTACCACTGAGCCCACTGATATGCGTCCTCTTCCAGATGGAAAGAGGCCAGCTGCACCCACTGATCATTCGGTATCTCTTGATAAGTGAAAAATAACTCCGCCTTTTGCACCCATTCCAAGGCATCCCCGCCGCGGAACTTAGGGAAATTCATGCGAGTTCGCTTCGGGGGCATGTAGGGCCGTTGATGCATATCCCCATGTCTCCCGTTGAACTCCGGTCCGTGCTGTGGTCGGCCGAAAGGGTCATGGAAATTCGCTCCCCCTTGGCCGCCGCCCCATTGCTGTCCCCCGCCTGGAAATCCCTGTCGGCGTAGCTGCTCGGGCCATGTCTCGCCGTTCCCGAACCTCATCGGCCCTCCCACGTGCTGTGGCGTCGGTAGAAGGCCCGTTCTTCCTCCGAAATGGGCGTCAACAGCCCCCGGTGGTCTCATGGGAGCTATTGTGGCCTCTCGGGTCCTCCAAGGGTCCCCTGTGGTCCCCTCCTGGGCGGCGGAAGGTCCGCCTGCCCCGCTCCCGGCCTGCACGCCCGGATGCGGCATTTGCGGGCCGGTCCAGGGCGCTGGCTGGCGGAGGGAGTAGGCGCCCCCTGGGCGGCCTCCGCCGGCCCCTTCGGCCACTGTCGTCCAGCCAGGAAGGCTGCCGATCCATGCGGAGGCCGATCCGGCGCCCGTTGGCTCCATGCGGACCGGATCGGTCCCGATTCCGCCGGGACCGAAGTGTCCAGACCCCGCCGAACCTCCGTTGACATTTTGTGGCGCCTCGGTTTCAGAATCGCTGCCTTGAACCGCCTTGCCCTTCAACGATTGCATCAACAACGCCTTGATCTCCTCCATACGTCCATCCATGCGTTCCTCCATGTTTTTTGTGGACGTGTTCAAGCGGCCTTCCATGGCCGCCACCGAATCCGCCAACCCTACGTAGTTCTCCTCTAGGGTAGCCAATCGTGCGGTCTCCGCCTCCGAGCGTGTCACCATGGTCGCAGGAAGGATGCTCTGATACCAAATGATATGAACGTACAAGAAAGAAAGAGAGAAACTAGAGAGGAAGGAGAGACTAGGGTTAGGGTTGAGGAAGGGGAAGAGAGAAACCTGATGTCTTCAATGCCTCCTTCCCAAAGCAGCCCCGGGCTATAAATACCCGGGGAGAGGGGGGCCGGCCAAGTGGGGCTGAACCGGAGTGGTTCAGCCCCCCCCCCTTCTGGCTGATTTAATGAGTGGGGGCTGAACCGGATGGTTCAGCCCCGTTGTCTTGAGCGCGCTCCTTGGTCCGCCGCGAGTATTTATGTCCCGAGAACCCAAGCGGGTGTGAGGGGCATAACAAAGACGAAGGGTAGAGGAGAGAGGTGGCAATCTGGTAAAACATGCAACTGGCATTAAAGAATAAGGAATACAATGATACCAGTAACAAACTCCCAAGTTATTTATCACATAAAAAAGAAGAAAAAAACACTAAAAAAGTTTGATATATGAGATGTTAGGCACTGGTGGACCCCCTCGCAAAAGCTACAAGAGCACATATGAGAGCCCCCTTAAATGTTCATCGGCGTAATTAATTGGTTAATATTAATTAATATTAACTAGATTAATTGTACAATTAAGCATTTTGTCATTTTTTAATTGCATGCCCTTACTCATCTATGCAAGGGGGAGGGATATGGTAATCCTTTCATGTTTTTTTATTAGGGTTTTGTGATCTCACATTTAAAGAGGGACTTCTAGGAGGAACCGGCTTCCTGAGGTAAAGAGTGAGTATTCTTTGGGATTGTATCCAAGTTCTTCGAATTTTATTGCAAGTAATTTTTTCTTTGTAACAATGGTCCGACCTGCCGGCCTTCGCCCACTACCCTTTCAGCTGTCGGGTACTAGTGCCTCAATGCCCATTTTGATCGGACCACAACCCAGTTTCACGGCATGATGTCCGTCCTTCATAGCATCCGGAACAGCCCGAGCTTCCATGCGACTCTCCCCCTTCCGCAACAATCAACAACCGATATGACAACATAAATCACAGCTCCAAGCCCTTGTCTCTCACAACGACCTCACTGTCAGCGCACCTATCTTCTTCCTTGGCCCCGCCGGCCTATCTCCGTTGATTCGTGCCCCCATCAATCCTTTCTGACACTTCAACGACGCACCTCATCCTGTTGGTGCTCCTCCTTCTCCAGTCCAGCCGCTCGTGGACGGGACATGCGTTGTCCATCAGGTCGTGTTTCCTTTCTGTCAGATCGCGTGGCCCTTCCAGTCCTGCTCCGCCTTCAAGAGACTGCTATCGTCTCACCCGCCACTCTAGCATCTCGTTACAAGGCCTCCATCGGCGCAGTCCCTCCCTGTCATAATCCTGGCTCCGCCTCACTGTCCACGTAAAGCTTTCTTTCTCATATGATCCATTTCATGCATCGAGACCCATCTTCCACCCTTTCAGTAGCTTTTCACAAGGCTATCTACGCTTGTCCTTTTCCTCCCGCAAAGTTGTCCCTTCGCACCACAGACTTCAAGCCGCTTGCATCCCCTGCCACATATCTCCTTCATTCTCTCTTCTACCCCACCTTTCATTTCTTCCCCTCGTGGACCCCACCTTTTATTTCCTCCCCCCTAGGGTGCAAGTTGAGTTGAGCCGGCTCGAAAAAAACTCGACGAGCTCGAGCTCGATTACGAGTTGAGCTCGAGCTCATCTAGTGTTGTTCATGAGCTCGCGAGCCGGCTCGCGGGCTTTTTATTTATACATTTAAAAAAAAAAATTAAATAAAGCTCATGAGCTAAAAAGCTCGCGAGCAGCTCGATCTCGAGCTCGCGAGCTCAAAACTAGAGCTCAATAAGTTGGCATTGAGCTCGAGCTGGAATAAATGAGCTCGTCGATCTCGAGCTCCAGCTTGAGCGCGAGCTTGAAAATTTTGTCAAGCTCGACTCGAGCTCGACTCGTTTGCACCCCTACTCCACCCCACTCTAACTTCCCTACTCTGCCACATGTTTCACATCCCGGTTCTGTTGTACTCAACTTTTCTATGTCGTCGACATTCTTAACGAACCGGACAAATATTCTAACCCGGACCTTGGGGACAAAGTCAATTTTTTGAGGGTGGGATGTTGTTACACACTCGCCCGAGCGGACCCCCTCGCAAAAGCTACAAGTGCGCATATGTGAGCCTTCTTAAATGTTCATAGGTGTGGCTTTATAAATTGCAATTAATAAGTATTAATTAATATTAATTAGATTAATTGTATTAATTAAAGCATTTTGTAATTTCTTAATTGCATGTCCTTCCTCATCTATATAAGGGGGAGGGATATGGTTATCCTTTCATATTTTTTGATTAGGGTTTTGTGATCTCTCATTTGGAGAGGGACTTCTAGAAGGAACCAGCCTCCTGAAGTTAAGCACGAGTATTCCACGTGACTGTTTCCAAATTTTGCGAGTTTTATTGCAAGCAATTTCTTCTTGGTAACATGAGATGGTAGAAATAAATTAAAATTAAAGCATTAATGCATTTTAAGAGGCAGCATAATTAACATACCAAAACTAAATCCATAACTTGCCATTAAGGATTTATTAACCATGATAATCCCAACTGAAGTGACAACATTGAACATCCATGAGGCAACATCTAATGCTGCTTTTCTGTCAGCTTTGCTAGCTGGCGCCATGTCTTCAAATCAAGCTCCCTTTAATTTCCAGTTATTGCATAAATCCCCACCATAGAAATTCCATATTAGCTGCTATCCATAAATCATAAACATTTGTCATTTCCTAAAATTGAAATATAACAAGAGAAATTTAATACAACAGTAAATTTTAGTGAATGGTGCGGTCAGCAAGATGCTTTAACTATCCAAGAACTAGCAGTCACTCATCAATTAGAAGTACGCATATACACAAAAAAAACAGTTAGTAAATGAATAACTTAAAATGTGCTAGCATTTTATAAGATATTGATAATAATAATAATATTATTATTGTAGAAAAAGAGAGGAATGAAGCTTGTGGGTTGTATTTCTTGTATAAACAATAAGTATGAATACAAATATATAGGTAGAGAGGAAGAGAGAAATCTCAAAAATACAATGTGAGACTAAACCTAAGACAAACTTGGGTCTATAAATGGGTCACAATTACAATGAGCTTTTACATACTTTTCTACTATCTTCTAACACTCTTCCGCAAGCTGAAGCATACAAATCGTATGCACCAAGCTTGGATAGAAACTATGGGTACAATGGCCGAGGTAGAGTCTTGGTAAAGATATTTGCAACTTGCTCGGAAGTTGGAACATGTTCCAATTCAAATTTCTTCAGTTGCACCTTCTCCCGGACAAAGTGACAATCAACCTCAATGTGTTTTATTCGCTCATGGAACACAGGGTTCTTCGCAATATGTATAGCAGTCTGACTATCACAGAATAGAGTATCAGGTGAGGAGAGTTTGACACCCAAATCACAAAGAAGGTTCTCTAACCAGGTAAGTTCAGACACGACAGCAATCATGGCATGATACTCGGCTTTAGCAGAGAAGCGAGCAACAACCGATTGCTTCTTACTGCGCCATGTGATGAGATTTCCTCCAAAGTACAGAAACCAGTGGTTAATCGTCGATCATCAAGTGAGCCCGCATAATCAGCATCAGTGTACGCAACAAGAGATAAAGAGGGGGATGGCTTGTATTCCAACCCTCGTCCCGGGACAGCTTTCAAGTACCTGAGAATTCGTTCAACAGCTGTAGATGAGATATTCTTGGAGAATGCATGAAGCGACTGACCACTTCAACAGCAAAAGAGATATTGGGTCTTGTAACTGTTAAATATATCAATTTTCCTACAAGGCGCCGATAATATTCAGGATTTGTAAGTAGAGCATCTGATTCGGTTTCATGAGCACTTAGCATGTGGTTGACATCCACAGGTGTTTCCGAGGGTTTAAATGTAGAATAACCAGCATCCTGAAGAAGGTCAAAACAATATTTCCGTTGAGACAAGACCAGACCATCAGTTCTTCGAGTAACCTCAAGTCCAAGGAAGTACCGAAGATTTCCCAGATCTTTTGTTTGGAACACAGAGTTTAAGTGTTGTTTGATCTGTTGAATCCCGGTAGAGTCATCGCCAGTTATCAGAATATCATCCACATAGACTAAGAGAATTACAGTCCTTGTTGATCGATGACGGGTAAAAAGAGAGAAGTCAGTCGAACTTCGTTGAAAGCCAATATCACAAACAGTCTTGCAAAATTTTTCAAACAAAGCTCGAGGGGACTGTTTGAGACCATAAATCGCTTTACGTGTACGACCCCATATCCGGCGAGTGGGATCGACAGGAGCCAGACCAGCCAAATCAGGCAGTACAAATCCCAGGCGAGTTGGATGGGAGTCGAGAGCTCTGCAGCCTCACCGACTCGCCCAGGAGGGGGTGGAGCGGGTGTGGGGCGAGTGAAGCGCGTGGGCTTGCACTCGCCCCTGGTTCTCGGCAAGTAGCGAGCGAGTGGGGCAGGTCGGGCCCGCACTCGCCCAGGGCCAGAAGAAGGTGGCGAGTGTCAGTCCCATTGAGCACCCGCCGCCCCAGGCGAGTGGAGGTTTTGGGGGGCCACTCGCTCAGTGATCTATGTTGCATTTTTACCATTTCACCTTCGCTGGCCTGCCCATAGCCTTTCAGAACAGCGGAGTTACGTTGTTGGCAGACCGACCTGGATTGCCTATAACCGTTCCAAACAACGGAGGTACGTTGTTGGCAGACCAATTTCAAAAAACTATAAATAGACCCAAGGGGGTACCTCAAAGGGCAGGCTTTCAAGCATTCCAATCTTCTTACTCTCTGATCCTTGAGTGTTTTTTGAGGTGCCCTTAGCTCAGCACAGGCTAAGGAGTGGAAGCGCTCTAAGATCTTCCGGGTGTGTGGTGTGACCTTCGTGTTGAAGCCTTGGATCGGTTCTGGTTCCAAGTCTTAGGTCGGTCAAACTCGCTAGGGAGAAGTAAGTGTGCGGTCACCCCTTCCCCAAGGGTTCAAACTTCACGGAAGCCGAATTTTGGTTTCAACATTAAGCAGTCGGCATACCCTAGACTCCTACGTGGTCTCAAACCCAGGAGGTTGGTTCAAGAACACCGTCTCTTGAAGATCGACATTAAGAAAAGCATTTTTAATGTACAGCTGATGTAGTAGTCAGTGTCGGTGAACAGCAAGAGATAAGAACCCGAACAAAATTTAGTTTGGCGACAGGGGAGAAAGTCTCCTCATAGTCCAAGCCCTGTTGCTGAGTCAACCCACGAGCCACAAGACGGGCTTTGAGGCGATCGATCGTCTCATCCGAAGCATGTTTAATGGCAAAGATTCATTTGCAGCTAACACAGGAGTGGACAGACGGAAGGGGCACCAGATCCCAAGTATGATTAGCCCAAAGGACAGACATCTCAGCTTCCATTGTCGCACGCCACTCAGGGTGTTGGAAAGCCTCCTGCACAGTGTTAGGCGGAGAAATAGAGGAAAGAGCAAGAGCAAATTTGAGCAGAGGAGGAGAGATCCGATGTAGGGAAGTATAGTTGGCCAGAGGATGAGTCGTAGAGGCGGGGGTAAGGTCAGCTGGCCTTCAGATAGTACTGGTAGACAGTAGCAGTGGCTGGGCTCCGAAGTTCTGACTACGACAAGTGTAGAAATGGATGAGAGGTGGTTTGGGTGTTGGTGGTTTCACGTGGGGTGTTGGAAGTAGAGGATGTAGAGAAGTCGTAACTGGGATAGCAAGACGAGACACTGGGTGCTCACAAGGAGGAGCTGAAGTGGAGGACGGAAAGGGTTGGTCTTCCATAAAAGTAACATCAGCGGACACAACTATTTTTTGGTGGACAGGAGAGTAACACACATACCCTTTTTGAGTGCGAGAGTACCCTACAAACATACATTTGGTTGCTCGGGGGGAAAATTTATCCGTAGGTGGAC
Source organism: Platanthera guangdongensis (assembly GCA_039583875.1). NCBI lineage: Eukaryota > Viridiplantae > Streptophyta > Magnoliopsida > Asparagales > Orchidaceae > Platanthera > Platanthera guangdongensis. The sequence goes on along the minus strand of CM077153.1, from coordinate 16,864,807 downwards.
CAAGGTTTTGGACATAGCAAACACACCCAAACACTCAAGGTGGGAGAGGAAACAGAGACTGAAAAGGAAAGAGGAGGCTAAATTGAGTGACAAAATTCAGAACAGAGGAAGGCAGACGATTGATGAGATAACACGCAGCCGAAACTGCAAAGTTCTAGTATTCGATGGGTACCTGCATCTGAAGCATTAGGGAGCGGGCAACGTCAAGAAAATGCCGATTTTTGCGTTCAACAACACCATTTTGCTGAGGAGTGTAAGCACAAAATGTTTGATGTATAATGTCAAATTCAGTACAAAGTGAGGCGAACGTTCGGCTCGTATATTCCCGCGCATTGTCAGTGCGAAGAATTTTAAGCGGGGAAGAGAACTGAGTACGAAGTTCAGTAACAAACGTACGAAATATAGAAGTGAGTTCGGTACAATCCTGTAGTAAATATAACCATGACACTCGAGAGTAATCGTCAATAAAGGTAACAAAGTAGTGGTACCCAAATACACTAAGAACTTTTAAGGGACCCAAATATCATAATGGACAATGGATAAAGGAGTACTACTCCGATTACAGACAGGACTGAAAGAAACTCGATGTTGTTTACCAAAGATACAAGACTCACAAGTAAACTCATTCAAGGAGACATCTGGAAGAGCTTGCTTTAGAATCTGGAGGGGAGCATGGCCAAGCCGACGAAGCCACTCAACGGAGGAGACGAAAGAAAGGGTATACGGAAGGACATCAAGAAGATAGAGACCATGAGACAGCCGTCCGCTATCAATAATATTTCGCGTTTGCCGATCTTGCACAACAAAAGAAGATGATAAGAATGTAACATGACAATCAAGATCATGTGTAAGTCGGATAATAGAAAGTAAGTTGAACGGGGAGCCCGGAACATGAAGAACTGAGGTTAATGAGAGGTGGGGTGTGAGCTGGATATCAGCAGCTCCGGGGACAGGGGTGGAGTCACCATTTAGCGACAATAATGAACTTGGGATGAGGAGAGGCCAAGTATTCCGGCAGCTTCTGGCAAGTAATGTGGTGGGTGGCACCAGAGTCCACAATCCAGTGGGAACTCTGAGATAGATAGGTTATACCTTCATTGGCGATGGAAGCCACGGAGCCCGAGGAGCGAGCAATCACCCCTTGGAGTTGCTGAAACTGGGTGCGGATAGCATCAATGTTAGACTGAGCATTTGAGGAAATCGAAGTAGAAGCCATGGGCGGAGACTCGACCTTCATAGAAGCAGCAAGGTAGGGTGGCAGACCATGCTTACGATAGCAGGTAGCCTCCAGATGATTTTTTCGACCGCAGAAAGTGCATTTAAGGGGGGTTTTCCAGTACATCCTCGTCCCCGAGACGAATGGAGATCACCCACGGGTCGAGGTACCACGAGTGGAGGGATGTGGTGAAGGTAGCTGGAGAAGAGCGGGAGAGGGAGGCAGAGGAGCCTCGGGTGGCGGAGTGACCTTCAGAAGCATCGAGCAGACATCGGAGAGAGAGCGAGTAGTGGCAGAGGAGAGAATTTGAGCTCGAACACTATGCAGATGCGGAGGAACCCTTGTCATCATCATAGTAATCCAGACAGCTTCTTTTTGTGCCTGTTAGGAACCCAGATCAGTAGTAGGAGGCTGGTGTTGTATCCATGCCTCAACAAGTGTCTTGGCCTTGCCAATGAAGGGAGTCATATCGCCAGGTATCCCGGGATCAAGGAATTGAAGATCAGTCATGATATCAAACAGATGTTGGAGGCTGTTTTGGCCAGAATAGAAGGAGCGGAGTTCCTCCCACATGGACTTAGCCGTGTCATGATACATGGCCATCCGGTATGGCTCCGGATCCCATGGAGTTGAGAAGCCAAGATTGCACACGACCGTCATCACGAAGCCACTCGTCAGTAGGAGGGGTAAGAGTAGCTCGAGTCAAGTGATGAAGCAGTCCTTTCGTCTGGAACACCCGACGAACTGAATGAACTCATTCCACAAAGTTCCTTTTTTCGGTGAGAGACATGGTGGTAATCTTGAGTTCATCCGAAGATCAGTAGCAGAGGAAGCAGCCCGAGGTGGTAGAGAGGAAGCACCAGCGGACTCGCCAGAGGCAGTGGTAGAATCCATGAAGTCGCAGGGAGAAAACAGCAACAACTGACAGAAGGCAGCAACAGCAGCGGACAGAAGGCAGCGGACAACAGCGTACAGAGGCCGCAGCGGACAGCAGCGGACAGAGGCCGCAGCGGACAGAGGCCGCAGCGGACAGAACAAGCCGCACACGAAGAGGAGGCCGAGCGAGAAGAGGTAGCTCGCAACCGGAGAAGCCGCACGGTCTCGGTGTCACTACACCAGCGGCACGAGACCGCGACCAAGATGCGAAGCCCGCAGTGGGCAGAGAGGTCGCAGCGGCTAAGAGAGTCAACCCGCAACCTGAAGAAGGAGGGCAGAGGAGAAGAAAAGAAGCTGCACGGTCTCGATGTCAATACACCAGCGGCAAGAGGCCGCGACCAAGATGCGGAGCCAGAGGTCTAGAGAGGCCGCAGCGGCTAAGAGAAGGTCGAGCGGGACGCCCGCAGAGAATGAAGTAAGGGAGACCGCACCGGGTAGGAAAGCAGGCGCTGGAAGAGAAGCCGCAGCGACTTAAACAAGGGAGACCGCACGGTCTCGGTGAGAATACCAGCGGCACAGAACGGTGTTGTGACCAAGATGCGGTGCTCGCAACAGTTCGAAAAACTGTAGCGAGAAGAAGAATTCGCAGCGGCAAGGGACGAAGTCGCGCGATAAGAAAAAGAGAAGGAGAGACTGCGGGTAGAAGAAGAGACCGCAGCGCGAGGGCGGGAAGTCGGGCAGGAAGATAGACGAAACCGGTCGGTTAGGGGGGAAGGTCCCACCAGGCCGAGAGGTTTATAAAAGGGGGGGGGAAGAGGTGGAGGCCACGGGAGAGATAGAGGAAGAGGAGCGGCAAGAGAACAACAGACCGCGCGGGAAGCCTCGGTTAGAAGCAGGAGAACTAGGGAAGACCGCAAGATAGAGCGGATAAGTCGGAGACCAAACCGCCCGGTTAAAAAGAGAATCAGGCGGACAGAAACAGGCAGATCAGACCGTATCCCTCTGATACCATGTAAAAAAAGAGAGCAATGAACCTTGTGAGTTGTATTTCTTGTATAAACAATACGTATGAATACAAATATATAGGTAGAAAGGAAGAGAGAAATCCAAAAATACAATATGGGACTAAACCTAAGACAAACTTGGGTCTATAAATGGTCCACAATTACAATGGGCTTTTACATACTTTCTACTATCTTTTAACAATTATTATTATTTTAACTTAAAAAAAGGATCTCATAGAAAAGCAGCATGAATCTAAAAGTTGTACTCCTTTTTAGGACAAATCCTTCATAGTTGTAAATTTGTCCATCCTAGAATTCTCATTTTTGCTAATTTTAACTTGCACTCTTTGAGCTTAAGCACTCAGATCCATTCAAAATAAGGATTTACTTTGATTTCCATACCTAAAAATGCCTTCTTGCTTTGCTCCCTCTGTCCTCTATGAGGTCCTCGCCCACAATACTAGCGTACAATCGACGCTACTCATGACTCTTACCTCCTCGCCATGTAGTCAACGACCTTGCTCTAGCCAACAAACACTCGACCAACCTTCTTGAGTTGCTCCCTATCCTCCACGAGGTCCTCTCCCACAATACTTGCACACAATTGACACCACCCATGACTCTATATTCCTCATCAGTCACCATGTAGACAACAATCATGCTCTGGTCAACCAACCTTCAATCAACCTTCTTGATTTGCTCCCTCTGTCCCCCACAAGGTCCTCGTTCATAATACTTGCGCACAATCGACACCACCCATGACTCTAATCTCCTCACGATGACATCAACGAACTTTCCTTGGCCAACAAACCCCCGAACAACCTATAGCTTCTCCAACCAACAAGACTGAGTTCAATGTTAGTCTCACTGATCTCTGGCACCCCAAAGCGTTGCAAACCCTATGCAATTGATGTTTCACTACTTCTATGACCAATGGTGTGAGTGTCCAGTACCTATTATCTACTTTTTGATCTATGAATCTTGTGGACGATGAAATCACCTTGACTCCTTCGCACACTTCGATAGGAAAAATCCCCACTAGGAACTTAAAAATCTTTGAGGGTCTGTTCGATGCACATGTATTGGCTTTCTGGAATTGACTTTGGTCAGAAAACCAATATCTGCGGGAATTACTTTTGTGCAGAAAATCAATTTTGTTGTTAGTCTGCAGGGTTGAATTCTGTGAACAGAATTGAAATTGATATGTAAAAGTTGTTCGGCTGCACAATGGAATTGGCTTTCTGAAATTGAAAATTTTAAAATTTATACGGTTTAAAATTAAAGCATCAAATTAAAGTAACTACTAATAATTAAAGTTCAAAATTATAAATAAGTTCTACCGCATAAACATTGTCCATAAGTAAAAATACATAAACATTATATGAAATAGATAAAAGTCCATCATCCATAAAAAAATACACAAATCTAGCGATCAAATTGCATTTGCAACCATGTGCCTTTCATATCTTCAGGTAGCCTCATGAATATATCACGTCTAACATTATCATGACAAGGTATATTCATCGCCTTGAGAAAATCACGCTGGTGTAAATCTGTCATCTGAGCCAGTGCGACATATATGTCATCAACATTGCTAGCAGAATTGCTCTCCGCTACTTTTTCTACGGAGTCTGTCAATTTCTCTATGGCCACCGCTACGACATCAACTCCTACAGCTTGCTTTCTCCTCCTTCCGCTGCTTCCTTCTCCCTCTACTCTACACGATTCTTGTGTACTAGTTGTTTTCTTTGTCATAGACTTCGCATATACTTCCTTTCTCATCTCTGTTGCGGTTGCAGCATTACTGCCAATTGCTCTATCAGTCCCGCAAAGCACAGCCAAATCAGATCAGATGATGATAATTTTGTCCTTATAATGCTTGACAGACGGGTGAGCCTGTAATATTATAATGTATTTAGATACATAATAAACAAATGCAACAACTAATTTAATTAAAAATTTACCTTCACATAGTTAGTTCATACTTCTTCACTATCCACCTTCATCATGTTTTTTTGTCAATCCCAACAAAATCTGATATTGTCTAGCATCGCGCTGACTTCTACGTAATACTTGTTTCAAGTTTTCAAGCGGGACATTAGCTTCTCTTTACTAGTTTCTACACCACATATGTTTTTAAGGGCGGTCATAGCTGCTATAAAAGCAACACTTTTTCAGCCGTTTGGAGTTTTATGCCCCAAACTATGTTGCTCTAACAATGCATTAGAAATGATTATGTCCATTTCTGATGTCCAGTGCATGTAGGACCACTCAGTACTACCACCCACCTTTCCTCAGCTCTTTACCAGCAAGGAGAGAATTTGATACTTCTATCTGTTTTGTACAACCATCTGACACCTTTATTCTAATCTCTATTTCTTTTAGATTAACCCGTGAGCTGAACTGAATATCGCCTTGGCTCGTCCTGACAATTGAATTTTTTCTTCTTTTCTATGAGTGAAGAGCCACATAAGATTTAGTGCTCTTACAACAACCACATTTATAACAAGGTCAAAAGGCCTTCTCACAATTACACCGTTACCATCATGTCTAAACAACTCAATTTTTTTAGTACATCAACTTCTACTGCTGTAAGTACATCAACTCAATCTAGTAAGTGCTTACATTATAAAAAAAAAATTAGAATGCCTTGAATTTATCCAAATAATAGAGCTTGACTTGGGAGTTATTGATCACAACACCTATAATTCGTATTAGATTTGAGGCATAAGCCCAATCCTGGTAGTAAGAAACTAATTCGTATACATGGGTTTCTAACACTATTGCGGGTTAAGAGAATAAAAATTAATCTCCAGCAATATATCCAAGAAATATCTTTCATATCCCCAAATTATCTACATATCTTACTTATGGTCACCAACTCACAAAGCCTTGAAGAGTAAAATCATCTTCAGTGAATCTTACTGTGTTTTTCAGGGCGGGCAGCATGCATAATGATTGGATCTGATAAAGGGGATGAATTCTACCACCATGGAACAAACAAAATCCAAACTAAAATGGTAGCTAATTAAAGCTTTTTTGCTCCACCGCCATAGAATGATAGAATGTATGTTTGGTACGAAAATGATTATGACCGTCACCAAACAAAAAACTAGTTTTGAACATATAAGTGGATGAAGTTCCTTAGTTCCATGGGTGAGGTCGGACTTTCACGAACATCAGTTCATAACCACCGCGTTCACAACCTCCACCGCCGCGCCAAACAGAGCCCAACTCTAACATCTTTTTTATTTGTATCTCAAACCTATTGCTCCAAAAGTTTCAGCTTTATCCCTCTCCACTAGCATACTAAAGAATATGTTACATTCACAAGTATCCATTTCATTCGACAGTAAAATACAATCAGTCTAACTTGCAACAGACAAAGAATCATTCTTTAATAATCATAATATTATCAGAATGAGTAAATTCACACTCAAAGGCAACCTTCAATTGTTCAGATACCCATAATGCCAATATCGCACCTTTCCTTCAAAAATCAGGACCTACATAGAAAACCTTCTTCAATTTTTTACCTCCTTAATTCTTACAATTAACAACTTTTGAAAACGGAAAAAGAAGAAAAATGAAAGGTTATCAAGATAAATGCAGATTTTCTAAAGTTTATGAGGTAAAAAAACTGAGTTTCAATATCAAAAACCGATTTCATTACAGACAAAATTCCTCAAAGAAACAGCTATGCTGCTCCAGATCGAAGCCTCCCCACCTCATAACAACGCCGATTAAACCATATCAAATTCGCACAATCAAAAAAGCAGCAAATTAAACGAAGCGGCTATACTGATCCAGCAATGATCCCGATGAGTTTAATCAGAAAACAGATCAGAATACAGAACTCACCAATCTAAAATAAAGCATAAATGATTTTCCTCTCAATCACGAAACCCTCCCAGAAAAGCCCATTAGCCACTGTTCCGAGGGGAGAGAGGCGGAGGAGAGAAGGAAGAGATTGGATCTGGATCTTTTAGCTGCAATTTAATATAATAAAGTTTTAAAAAAATCGCAACGTGATCGGATTCCGGCTCGCCGGCGATCAACCCTCGCGGCTCGTGGTGGGCTTCTACGCTGCTCTGCTGCTCCGAGCCCAAGAGGGACGACGGGGATGGGAGAGAGAAATTATAAAAAATATATAAATAAATAAATAGATAATTGAACGTAAGTGGCTCTAGTACATATTTATTATAAAAAAAAATTAATACTGCTGTTATAACTTATAATAATAAATACAAATACATAATATTTGAAACGTTGAAAAATAATTAAATTTATATATATTAAAACATATAATTTAAATATCAAAAATTAATTAATTATTAATGTCGAATACCGCGCAAGAGCATCAAATGCGAGGATAGTCAGTGTTAAGATACTCGTATAAATAAATAGATATTTTGATATATATCACACTTATATATTTATTTATAATAACTAATTAATACTGTTGCTACAATGTAATTACACATGCCGAACTGCCGGAGACAATTATAATGATTTCAAATAATGTTAAAACATTCTAATATAATTTAATTTCTATACATTAAAACTCATAATTTAAATATTAAAAATAAATTAATGATTAATGCCGAAAGCCGTCCAAAAGCATTGAGCACGATCGTAGCCAAGAAAATTTAGATGTATGCCGCTCTCATATATTTATTTATAATGACTAGTTAATACTGCTTTTACAATGATAAATGCAAATGCTGATGTTGAAGCTAAGAAAATTTCCTACTTCAAAATTTGGATCAAGACAGCCTAAGGTTACTGATTCTACTGTCTGACACCATAATTCAAATGATTTTCATGGGAGAGGAAACTATCTATAAGCACACCCTAAATGCTTCAGCAGTGAAGTCTCACCATGTACCCGGAAGTTTAGGAGAAACTTCCCCTCCGCAATCAAAAGACTGAGTGAGGTACTAGGCAGTAATGGACTTGACGAGTATCCACTTGTGGGGATCTCAATCTCTTCCAAAAGTGTCTTTTTTAGTACCGCTAGGGGGCCTATTTATAGAGAAATCATGTGGGGTATAGGCGAGTATCCAGTCACTGCTAGCGAGTTCCAAAGGTCTACTCGCACATAATCTTGAGGTGCTCAGTACTCATACTCGTTCTGCTCGTCCAAGCTCGCATCTGCTCGTCCAAGCTCGTCTCTGCTCGCCCAAGCTCGTCTCTGCTCGCCCAAGCTCGTTTATGCTCGTCCAAGCTCGTCTCTACTCGCCCAAGCTAGTCTCTGCTCGCCCAATGGTTTGAAAATGGTCATCTTCTTGGGTACTTTTGATCTCGATGACGACTTATACAATTGAATTGTCGGAAACAATAATACTGGCTTCAAATAATGTTGAAACGATCAAATATAATTTAATATAATAAAGTTTTAAAAAATCGCAATGTGATCAGATTCCGGCTCGCGCGATCAACCCTCGCGGCTTGTGCCGAGATGCTCTTTGCTGCTCCGCGAGCCCAAGAGGGCGACGAGGATGGGAGAGAGAAACTATAAAAAATAGATAATTAGATGTATGTCGCTCCCATGTATATTTATTCTAAAAATAAATTAACACTGTCGTTACAATAATAAATGCAAATATCAAACTGTCCAAAAAAATAATAAGGACTTAATCATGTGGAAATGATTCAAATATAATTTAATTTTTATATATTAAGCCATACAATTTAAATATTAAAAATAAATTAATTATTAATGTCAAATGCCGCCCAAGAGCATCAAGTACGGGTGTAGGCAGTGCGAAAATACTCGTATAAATAAATAGATATTTTGATATATGTCACACTCATATATTTATTTATAACAACTAATTAATACTAATGTTACAATGATAAATGCAGATGTTGTAACTGCCGAAGACAAATGCAGGGATATATATGCACTTGTCCGGGGGGAGTAAAGTGCAGTGATGCACTTTACGGTAAAGTGCGGGCATCCAACGGCTCACGTGGATGTCCGCACACATCTCAAATCGAGTGCATCTCATCTCGTTTTGAGATGTGAGCGTGCATCCAACGCGAGCGGTTGGATGCCCGCACTTCACGGTAAAGTGCACTTTTGCACTTTACCTCCCCCGGGCCCATAATAATGGTTTCAAAAAAGGTTGAAACATTCTAATATAATTTAATTTTTGTGTATTAAAATGCACAATTTAAATATTAAAAATAAATTAATGATTAATGTCGAAAGCCGCCCGAGAGTATCGAGCACGATCGTAGCTTGTGTGAAGATGCTCGTACAAATAAATAGATATTTAGATATATGTCGCTCCCAAATATTTATTTATAATAACTAATTAATATTGTTTTTACAGTGATAAATTCAAATGTTCATGTTGAAGCCGGGAAAATTTCCTACTCTAAAATTCGGATCAAGACAGTCTAATGTTATTGATTCTGTGGTCCGACACCACAATTCAAATGGTTATCGCGGGAAAGAGAAAACTATCTACAAGCACATCCCAAATGCTCCAGCAGGGAGGTCTCATCACGTACTCGGAAGTTTGGGAGAAACTTCCCCTCCGCAAGCAAAAGGCTGGGCGAGATACTAGGCAGGCATGGACTTGACGAATATCCACTTGGGGGGACCACTGGGGGTCATTTTTAGACCACTGGGGGGGTATAAGAGAGTATATATCCTGTAAAGGTATATTCGGACGAATAACGGGTTTGGGGGCTTTGCGCGAATAAACCCTAGGTTTAACTCTATATTTACCTAGCTGGGGGCAACGGAGAGTAAGTTCCACTTAGACTTTCCTCCGGATGTTTCGAGCGCCTTTCACATTCTCGAAACAGCTCCCCTCTGGCGCTCGTTCGCGATTCTAGGGCTCGCCTTCGTTCCCGATAGTCGTCGTCGTTCTCCCTTGCTTTTTCGCGACTGTTCTTCTCCGCCTCCTTCTTCCTTCGCCGACGGAGAACGAAGGAGTGAAGAACGACGTCGTCGCTCTATAAGCCGCCTACAAAGGGCTCGTCGTCGTGTTCGCTTTCGCGGAACAAAGGGTTCGCCGTCGCCATTCTCAGCATCCTGATCGACGATCGCTCATGGGCCTTTTGCGTCCCCTTGAAGCCGCCTGCTTGGGCTCGCCGTCGCGTTCGCCGCCGCTGAACAAAGAGCTCGCCGTCGCGTCTTCCCCGTCGCGGGACCAGGGCTTGCGTTCGACGATCGCCCGTTCGACGATCGCCTAGCAGTTCGTCGATCGACGATTCCCGGTCGACGATTCCCGGTCGACGATTCCCGGTCGACGATTCCCGGTCGACGATTCCCGGTCGACGATTCCCGGTCGACGATTCCCGGTCGACGTTCGACGATCGTCAAGCGCTCAACGATTGCGCTTTCCCGTTCGACGATCGCCCAGAGTTCGACGATCGACTTTTCCCAGTCGTCGATCGCTTTCTCCCAGTCGTCGATCGCGTCTTCCCGATCGTCGATCGCCTCTTCCAGTCGACGATTGCCAAGCAGTTCCTGCCGCTCCACTTAGGGCTTCTCCTGACGTTGGAGCCGTCGCCTCTTCCCTGCTGCCTTGACTCTTCCGGCAAGGTTGCCGATCCAGTGGAGATTCTCTCTACTCTCTGCCTATTTCCTGTGAAGTAATGAGGAACTCCAGCTTCTCTTCTCCAGTGCCCATGAACAAATTGGAGAAGTTCACGACCACAGAGTTCAACGATTGGAAGTTGAACACCTAGTTCGGGATGAAATACCTGAACGTCTTCTACACCATCAAGTCTACTCGTGCTGACGTTGCTGGGACTGAAGATGAGGCGCATTGGGTCGAAGATGAGGACTTCTGCAGGGATTACCTGCTGAACTGCCTCTCCTCCAGCCTGGCTAAGAACTACATCAAGATGCAGTCTGCTAAGGAGATTTGGGAAGCACTGGAGGAGCACTTCATGCAGGAGGAGGACCTATCCAATGCTCATCTGGTGGACAAGTTCCACTCCTTCAGCTTCGATGAGGAGAAAGTCATTCTCCCTCAGGTATCCGAATTTGAAAATTTGGTTGATTCCCTGCATAATGAGTCAATTAGTCTGCCCAATAGTTTTGTTGCGGGCATAATTGTGTATAAGTTGCCCTCCTCGTGGTACAATTTCAAAACAGAGATGTACCGCAAAAAGATGCAGGTTGGTCTGAACGACCTCAAGCGTTTCATACGCATTGAGGATGAGAACAGGACGAAGCACACCTTGGAAGTGTTGGCAAGCAGAAGGCTACTGCCAACATGATTTCAAGCTCTAAGCGTGTTCCTCCCCCCTCACAAGACCAAAACGTCTCGTAGTAGCCCCCAGGTTGCAGGACCGAGTAGACTCTCTAAGAAATTTAAGGGTAAATGTTTTAACTGCAACAAGTGGGGACACTGCGCATCCGACTGCAAGTTACCGAGGAAGGAGAAAACTAGAGCACCACAAGAAGGCAACCAGGCCCATCTGGTTAGCCAAGCTGAGCCATCCGACTTTGTTGCAATGGTCGGACACGAGCAGGCCAGCACGGAGTGGTTCCTGGATTCTGGGGCAACGTGTCACATTTGCAACAATGCTAATCTCTTGACAGGGCTGAAGAATGCAAAGGAATCAGTGACTGTAGCAGATAGAGGAACAGCTGACGTATTGAAGGTAGGGAATGCAACTCTGATGCTCTCCTCAGGTAAGTCTTTACTTTTAAAGAACGTAAAATTTATTTCTTCTTTATCTGTTAACTTAGTGTCTATTAGTTTATTGTGTGATGCCGGTATGTCAATTAACTTCTGTAGCGGTAGAGTGACTCTGTCAGTCAACTCTCACTACTTTGGATGTGCTTACGTCCAAAATAGGATGTACCGTCTGAGTCTAGCAAATGAGGTAGTGCAACAAGTTCAATTGAATTTAGTTAGCCCTAGGACTCTACATGAGAGACTAGGACACATAAACTACAGGAAAAATGTTTCAAGTAGCTAGAACTCACAAGATCACTTTAGACACTAAGTCTCATCTTGGAAAATATGAAGTGTGTGCTCAGACTAAGATCACTAGGAAACCTTTTAGCACGGTTACTAGGAGCACAACACCTCTTGAGCTTATACATTCCGATATTTGTGACTTTAAGAGTTTTGTCACTAGAGGTGGAAGGAAGTATATGATCACGTACATAGATGACTGCACAAGGTTTTATCATATTTCGTTGCTTAAAACTAAAGACGAAGCGTTTGAAAAATTTTGTCTTTTCAAAACCAGGGTAGAAAACCAATTAAGCATGAAAATAAAGAGATTTAGGAGTGGTAGATGAGGAGAATATATGTCCAGTGAGTTCAGATGCTTCCTTGCTTCACAGGGCATCATAGCAGAAATCACTGCTCCTTACTCCCCCCAATCTAACAGCATAGCCGAGCGCAAGAATAGAACGTTAACAGAGATGTTGAACTCTATGTTGCTCACTACAGGCATGCCTTCCGCTTATTGGAGAGAAGCAGTCTTGACTGCGAATCACATTCTGAATAAAGTTCCTCATGCTAAGTTAGAGGTTACACCCTACGAGCTTTGGTTTACGTGACCCCCGTCTTAAACTAGACTTAAGACCTGGGGCTGTATAGCCTATGTCAGGGTTCCTGACCCTAGACGGTCTAAGGTTGGACCTAGGACCAATACATGTGTCTACTTAGGTTGTGCTGAAGATAGTACTGCAGATAGGTTCCTTGATATTTCTAATAATATCATAATAGAATCTAGAGATGCAGTGTTCTTCGAAGATAAATTCCTCAAAGATAAGAACCTAACGATCCTAGGTATGCAAGCAACTATTACTGAGGAAGATCCTGAATCAGTACCGAGCACCTCCTATTCCGTTCCGGTAGATACCTCTGGCCTAGAGTCTAGGAGGACTTCAGTGAGAGAGAGAACCCCCAGAACCTTCGGTAGTGATTTTGTCACTTACCACGTTGAGGATGATCCATCTACCTTTAAGTAAGCGATGAGATCAAGGGATTCCCTACTCTGGAAAGAAGTCATTGATGATGAGATGAACTCTCTCCTTCAGAACGGCACCTGGACGTTAGTTGATAAGCCAAAAGGGGCTAAAACTGTAGGGTGCAAGTGGGTTCTGAAAAGGAAGCTAAATTCTGATGGTAGCGTAGCTAAGTATAAAGCACACCTGGTGGATAAAGGTTTCACACAAGTAAGCGGAGTAGACTATTTTGATGTATACTCACCCGTGTGTCACTTAACAACCATTAGGGTTCTTCTTGCTATTTCGGCCATTGAGAACTTTGTTGTTCATCAAATGGATGTTAAGACTGCGTTCTTGAACGGAGATCTAACTGAAGAGATCAACATGAGTCAATCTGAAGGTTTCATCGTAGACGGTCACGAAAATAAGGTCTGTAAGCTTTTAAAGTCGCTATACGGATTGAAACAAGCACCGAAATTATGGCATGAGAAGTTTGACTATACTGTAAAGAACATGGGATTCATGTCGAGTCTCTCGGACAAATGTCTTTACATACGTCATAGATCAGACAAAGTCGTCATAATATGCTTGTACGTGGATGATATGCTGATTCTTGGTTCTGATCAATCCGTGGTGGATGACGTTAAGTCAGAACTAATGCAGACGTTTAGCATTAAAGACCTCGGTGTAGTTGACACTATACTAGGTATGCAAGTGAGCTTTGGGAAACATGACATTTTTCTAAGTCAAAGCCACTACATCCAGTCCATGTTGGACACGTGGGGATACAGTGAACGTAAAGCGGCTGAGACACCATACGATTATTCTAACCGCTTAAAGCCCAATGATGGAGCTGCGGTTCGACAGTTAGATTATTCTAAACTGCTTGGTAGCCTCATGTACGCTATGGTCTGTACGAGACCTGACATAGCCTTTACGGTCGGCATGTTAAGTAGGTTCACTAGCAATCCTGGCCAAGACCATTGGGATGCCCTCGATAGGCTGATGTGATACTTAAAGCACACCCGACAATATGCTTTATGTTATAGTGGTCATCCTACAGTTCTGGAAGGATATTCTGATGTATCATGGTGCTCAGAAGTAAACGAAAGCAAGTTCACTAGTGGATTCCTCTTCACACTAGGAGGAGCAGTTGTAGCCTGGAAGTCCAAGAGATAGTCGTGCATTGCACTCTCATCTATGGAATCCGAACTCTATGCTCTAGCTTCAGCTGGTGAAGAGGCAGAGTGGATAAGAGATTTGGTGATGGACATTCCACTATCGAGCCTGAAACTGAGTTCTGTTGCAGTTTACTGCGACAATCAGGCTACTAAAATGATTGTTATGAACACGTTGTTCAATAGCAAAAGAAGGCAACTACGGATGAAACAAGTCTGGTTGACCTCCCTTACGAGTCAAGGGATTGTGAACCTCGTTGATGTGAGGTCAAAAGATAATGTTGCAGACGCCCTTACTAAAGGATTAAATAGAGCTCTCACAATCAAAACATCGGGAGAAATGAGATTAAAGTTCATAGAAATATGAAACTTTCCTCCAACGTTTATGTTTTGATACGTACGAGCCTATAGCTGTCAACATTCAAGCATCTAAATAGTAACAGACTGAAAACCCCAAATAATTTCTTGATGAAAACTCAAGATGGTTGGATGCTGGTTATTCCACACTTGATAACCTAACGTCCTCTCATTGTAAGTTGATTCAAGAGTTATTCAACTGGGAATTGAAAGTCGTTGTAAATATTAATCTAAACATTATTGGTCACAGCACATTATTCCGCATTTGATAATGTTGCACGTGATGTGTGTCCACATGTGTTGGTGAGGCACATAGTGATCCGTAATGAGTAAGATAACATGACTAGTTCTAGTTAGACTGGATGAGATGCTGACAGAGTTACTTCACCGTTGCTAGAAGTGCTAAGCTCATTTAGTAAGAGCTAGTTTACTTTAAATGTTACTGCATATGTTTATGAATTCATAGAGTCTGACTCATGAAATTCCTTGCAGGCTACGATGGAGATTTTGGAGGAGCTGTAGACCTGGACATGGATGACGATGATCTACTAGATGAGTAGAATCATCAAACGTTTAATTCATGTCTCTGCTTTGTTTTGTAATAATTATTCAGACTATTTTTTTGGGATAGCATCTGTGTGTTGGTTTGCCGTTTAGGCAAAACCTTTATTTTGATTAATTAGTATGATCTGTCCTGAATGTTTTGTTTAGTTTGAATTATTATTTTGTCTACACTCCAGCACGCCGAAACGTTACCGTTATTTGTCACGAATATAGGAGGAGATTATAAAGGTATATTCGGACGAATAACGGGCTCGGGGGCTTTGCGCGAATAAACCCTAGGTTTAACTCTATATTTACCTAGCTGGGGGCAACGGAGAGTAAGTTCCACTTAGACTTTCCTCCGGATGTTTCGAGCGCCTTTCACATATCCAACATCTGCTAGCGAGTTCCAAGGGTCTACTCGCCCATACTCGCGTGGTAGTCGCCCATACTCGCGAGGTACTCGCCCATACTCATTCAAGCTCGCCTCTGCTCGCCCAAGCTCGCATCTGCTCGCCCAAGCTCGCATCTGCTCGCCCAAGCTCGTCTATAATCGCCCAAGCTTGCGTCTGCTCACCCAAACTCGCATATGCTTGCTCAATAGTATGCGAATAGCCGTCTTTTTGAGTACTTCTGATCTCGACGAATTACGTGATATGCAGCTGAACTGTCAGAGACAATAATACTGACTTCAAATAATGTTGAAACCATCAAATATAATTTAATTTCTATATGTTAAAACACATAATTTAAATATTAAAAATAAATTAATGATTAATGTCGAAGGCTGCCCGAGAGCATCGAATATGAGGTGTAGATTGTGTGAAGATGCTCGTATAAATAAATAGATAAATAGATATTTATATTTAAGTCCTTCTCATATATTTATTTGTAATAACTAATTAATATTGTTGTTACAATGAAAATACAAATGTTGAACTGTCTGCGACAATAATAATGACTTCAAATAATGTTGAAACATTCAAATATAATTTAATTTCTTCATATTAAAACACATAATTTAAATATTAAAAATAAATTAATGATTAATGTTGAAGGTCGCCCGAGAGAATCGAGCACGGGCGAGCCCGTGCGAAAATGCTCATATAAATAAATAGATATTTAGATGTATGTGACTCTCATATATTTATTTATAATAACTAATTAATTAATATTGTTGTTACAATGATAAATATTATTGCCGAACTGCCGGAGACAATAATAATGGCTTCAAATAATGTTGAAACATTCAAATATAATTTGATTTCTATCTATTAAAACGCACAATTTAAATATTAAAAATAAATTAATAATTAATTATATAAACAATAAAATATTGTATAATGCATGTGAGACAATCTTTAGACTTAAAAAAAGAAAACACACTTTGTAATTTCATTGTTAGTATCTTTATGGATGAAAGTACTCTGGACACGTACTCGGTGTGAAATTCGCAAAATTGCATTAATTCATGCGTAGTTACCACACAATTAGATGTCCTAGTTGGGAGAATAATTGCTCAATTTATTTTAATTTAGGCCCTTTGTTTTGTTTAATTTTATTTGCATCAACTCTTTGGTGGACCCCCTCCTGGACCCCGGTCGGCATATATAAGTTCACCCTCACCGTTTGTGTTACTATTGAATTCAATCCCTAAATCATGGTTCATGTTTCGTCGCTCCTTCACTCTTGGTCTCTTCAGTTCAACTCTAACTTTGCAGGTGAGGATTCCTCTACTGAACATTAACAACTGCAACACTAAATCATAATGTTAGATGTTTAACATTTAGTATTAGAGGGATAGGCTAGGCCCGCTATGAGCCATCAGAAGATCAAGTGGAGTAATTGAATAGAATCTACTGTCGGTCCTCATCATATGACTGCATCTTCTTCATTCACAAATCAAACTTTTCTCTGCGCCCAAATAGGAATTCTCATATTTGAAGGTGAAGCTTATGACTCCTGTAGCAAGCAGATGAAAGTATTCTTCATTGTAACAACCTGGCCCACTAGGAGCACAACGACGCCCGACCCACCAGCAGCCCAAGGAGGACCCAAGGCACCATTGTGGTACAGTCAGAATATACAAGGCTTGCAGGCCGTACACCCCAAAGCATCTCGCGTCTGTTTATCGGTTGCGCGCATTGTTGCTACGGGGTTTCGAACCCGAGACCTTGATAAGGAGCCTTTAATACCACTCCTCATCACCAACTGAGCTGCAACTCAGTTGGTGATGAGGAGTGGTATTAAAGGCTCCTTATCAAGGTCTCGGGTTCGAAACCTCATGGCAATAATGCGCGCAGCTCAGTTGGTGATGAGGAGTAGTATTAAAGGCTCCTTATCAAGGTCTCGGGGTTCGAAACCCCGTGACAACAATGCGCGTGGCCGATAAACAGGAGCGAGATGCTTTGGAGTGTACGGTCTGCAGGCCTTATATATTCCAGTTGTACCACCGTGGCGCCTTGGGTTCTCCTTGGGCTGCTGGTGGGCCAGACGGCGCTGTGCTCCTAGCGGGCCAGGTCGTTACAAAAAAGTGCACTTTCAGACGGATCGTGGCCATTCTTTCCCTTATTTTGGGATCTGATGGCTCAGGACTGTCCTTGGGGAGTTAAGTCCGAGAATAGGGTTGGAAACCCTCATTCTTCTCCAAGCTTTCTCTTACTAACATTCTAGAGAAAAGGGAGAGCAAGGAAGAAGGTGAAGGAAGGTTTGGGCTGTAGGAGAGGCTTCAGTGCTCCAAATCGCAAGCCGAGTCCAGATCCGTGGAGGCTAGATCGTTGCGAAGGTTTTCATCCGGCTATTTTGCCATGGCTAGGAAGAGGAGTCGGAAGGTAACGACACTTCTCCTCTCGGTTTTAGGATGCATGTCTTAGCATCATTTTTCTTTTCTAGTTTTGGGCACCAAACACTTAAATGAGAGAGGTTTGGGTTGCCAAGGTTCAAGAAGAACCTCCGGGTCGATTGAGTCTGTCCCCGACATGTTTTGCATTAGAGATCCGCTCCGTTAGTATATTAGGCATAGTGGGTGAAGCCGTAGTCGCGACCGTTAGTCCGACTCGGTGATGTTGCATACGAACTTTAAGGATTCGTAGAGTTTCCGTTGCGGCAAGATGCCGTTTGTGATGTGGTGGTGTTTTCCCCTTTTTCTCAAGTGAGTACGTGTAGTCGGAACCGGACAAGGTTAGCTCCTCAATAGCGGTAGATGGTTTCCTTGGTGGACAAGGTTAGCTCCGCATTGTTGGTAGATGGTTTCCTTGGTGCGCGGGAACGCTGCAGTACAAATGAGGGACTAGGGTGGAATTGTCTTGGTTTGTAATGTGCCAAGGCGTGGCTGTGTCTCCGTGGTCGGCTGACTATCCCGTGACGTACACGTCATGTGGGGAGAGTGTCCCGGCGAGACTAGTCCCCTTCTGTGAGACTAGCGAGAATGTCAAGTATCGGGGCAAGCCCGGGCAATGACGTCATGAGCGGGTGCGGTCCGGCAAGGCTTATTAGAATCGGTCAGTTTGTGTTTGTTGGAATCCTGACTTGAGACGTCAAAGCTTGCAGGCAAGCCCGGGTCTAAGACCATGAGCGGGTGGGGCCTTAGCAAGGGTTCCTTGTGGCGGCCTGTGCGCCGTTGGGGGGAATTGTGATACCCCTTTGATTGTGCCTTTATGCCGATGGGGAAGCGATGAGTACCCAATTGGTGTGATGTTGTGCTAGATGCATACGTTTTAGGGTGCCTTGGGTGAAGCCCGGGTGTTGTATTCATGTTATATAAGTAGGCCCCTTTTTATTATATGCTCAACCAGTAGAGAACGTGTATGATGTTTGAGACATCCAAGCTTGTTCTTAATGCACTTATTTTTATGTTTATATATATTGCATACGAAGTGCTGACTTGTAGGTTGGAGGGTTCCCCGGGGTCCGTTAGGGGCGGCCGGGAGGAGATGTGTTTGTTACACAGTTTAAGGTCAGTCTTTGCTGACCCACGTTACTAATAATTTTTACAGGGCAAGGATCACAAGCAGGAGCTAGATCGCCGGCCAGAAAGGCCTAAGCCTCATGAAGTGTTCCTCTCTTTTGTAGCTCTACTTATATGATGTTGTATGTTTGAGACTCGTGTTGTCCGGCTTGCATGCCGAGGTAGACTAGGAGTGCTTAAGCACTTTCATGACTGTTCTATCTACTCTTTGAGTTTTGGACTCATTTGTATTGTAAGGCCATAAGATCATTGTTATTACTCTTTTAGTGGTGGATAACTTCTAGTCTTGTTTGTGTTTCCATTGTTTTGTGCAAAGGGTTTTGAGCATGGGTAGTTATATCATCTTATAATACTAAAGCTGTGGCGTCCATATGTTGTGGGGCCCCGACCGGACCCATATTATACGGTCATTACATGGGAGGTGTTACAATCCAATCGGCCCAGCTCGCTGTCCCAGCTCGCCAACCCCCAGCTCGCTGACCTCTGGCGCATTCCATCTCAGGCCAAGATAAATAAAAAGCAATATAATTATTATTACTCAAATACTAGACACATCTAAGAATGTTTGAAGGTATTTATTACAGCAATCAAGTGCAGGAATAAGAAAGCAGGGCGCGCGGGCAGGGGACCAGGAGGCGAGTGCCGGTCAGCTCGGCAAGGGAGCCGCCTTCTATCTACCCCGGCCTCTCATCCCCCGCCCCCCAGACTACCGCGCGCAGAGAAGCTCGCGGATCCTACCCGAATTCCTTTGTGCCACCGAGAGGCCGTCGTCGATCTCATCTAGAAGCCGGGAATGAGACGTCATCTCGCCCGCGTGGTCGCTTCGCACCTCGTCAGCGAGACGCACGTAGTCGCGTTGTAATGCCTCGTTGACTTCCTGCAACTCGCGCATCCCGCGCACAAGTTTCTTGAAAAGCTTGACCCCCCTCCTCGTCAGCTCGTCTTGCTCCACTTCAGGGCCCAGGTAAGAGTCTAGCGAGCTCGGGGAAGGGAGGGGAGAGTAGTGGGCTGCCCGCGAAGACTCCTCGGCTGTGGATTGGCTGGGGGGAGCTGTGAAGACAAATATCAACAAGGGGAGGTGTGCTGGAAAATCACGTGACAAGAATTCAAGGCCAAGTTTACCTGACGAGCTCGGCATCTCCAAGGAGGTACGGGGAGGGACAAACCTCAGGTCCTTCCCACGGCCTGGGCCGCGCGTTCTTGGTGAGAGGAGCTCGAATCCCGGGATTGGGATGGTTTCCACGCCCGCCCCTGTAGTCACGACATCTCGCTTAAGGGAGGGGGCGCGCACCAGCGAGTTTGGCTTCTGCGAGCCCATCCCCAAGGTCCCGAATGGGGGTGACGGATCCCTGGGACGATTTTCCGGAGTTCTGAATCTCGAGTCGTCAAGTGTGGTCTTGGCTCGCGGAGTGGGGTCTCACGGCGGGGTGCCCTCCACGCCATCTAGCTGGCAGTCCGGGTCGTCGCCGAGGTCAACAATATTCTTGCCCTTTTTAAGAGCAGGCAGAGTGGAGGATCCAGCCCAGTGCTCCAAGGTGGTCCTCAGGTCATCATAAATGGGCTCGGTCGCTTGAGTAAAGGTTTCATCCTCTTGGAGTTGGGCTCGGCCGAGTCACCCTGCGGGACAGCGGGCTGAACCGCAGTCAGGGCAGCTACGCGAGCAGCTGAGGTCTGGCGAACCCGCGCGAGCCGCTCTTGGATCTCCTTTGGGATCGACATCAAGGCTGGGCTAGAACATGGGGAATGGCAAGAGTCAGGCAGATATGCATGTGTATATATATAGCCACAGGTGGACCCCACCCGAAGATTCTCTCTGGTTCACCCCGCACTTGCCGAACACTTGGGGTTGGATATTTCTTTCCGAGCTTTGTCAAGCTCAAAAAGAGCGGGGATTGTGTACAACCCCGTATCCGGCGAGTGGTGTCGCCAAGAACCAGACCGGCTTGTTCAGATCGCCCAGGCAGCAGGCGAGCTCGGTAGGGAAATCTGAAGGCAGCGGCCGAGCTCGGCAGGAAAATCTGAAGGTCGAGCTCGGCATTCGTCGACCCCGAGCTCGGCACTCGCCGAGCTAAGCCCGCCCTTCGTCGAGCTGAGCTCGACTAATGAAGGAAGATCGAAGGGCGAGCACCATAGCCAGCTCGCACTCACCCTATGGAGCTCGGCAGACAGTAGGCGAGCAGGACCTTCAGGGGTGGCCGAGCTCATCAGCTTGCCCAGGTCTATGAGGTACTTTTTACTATTTTGCCTCCGATGGCCTGCCCATAGCCTTTCAGAACAGCGGAGTTACACTGTTGGCAGGCCAATCTGGACTGCACATAGCCGTTCAGAACAACGTAGGTTGGCTATTTGCAGGCCATTTTCAGAAATCTATAAATATGACCCAAGGGGTACCTCAGAAAGCATGCTTCCTGTGCTCTCATGCTCCGTCTCTCAAGCGCTTTCTGAGGATACCTTAGTTCGGCCTTTGGCTAAGGAGGGGAAACACTCTAAGATCTTCCGGGTGTGTGGTGGGTCCTTCCTGCCAAGCCCTTGGGTCAGTTCTTTCTTGTTTCCCTTATTGTTTTGCTTGTAGGAGCGAAGTAGGTGCGCGGTCACCCCTTCCCCAAGGGGGAACTCCACAGGAGATCGAGATTTCGGTTTCAACAGTCTTTAAACTTTCCTGGGAATTCTCTGAATGGAACCAAAAAATAACGAAGATTCAGACGACATGCACTTCAACGACAGTTTGTCGTATAAAACATGGAAGCTAACTATGAAAGATACTGAAATAACAAGGAAGTCAGACACAAAGACGTACCAGGATTACAAGAAGAGTTGCGGATACTTGCTGCGTATATCAGATTCGATTTCCTAAGGGTACTCCTCAGATTTGTCATGTACCCAAAGTACCTTCACCATAAGAATGGTTCTCTTGCGAAGCTTGCGTTCTTGATATTCGACGATATTTGCGGGCTCGACTGAATAGGATAGATTGGCTTCAGGAATCACTATAACTCCTTCAAGAACAAGATTATTATCGTGGATGTATTTCTGAAGCTAACTGGCATGAAAGACATCATGGACACTTGACAACGAAGCGGGTAGCGCTAGACAATAGACAGATCCTCCAACACGCTCTAAGATGGCGTGCAGACCTACAAACCTCGGGCTGAGCTTATGATGGCGACCAAACCGTTTAACTCTAGGAGTAGGGGAAACCTTCAGGAATACTTGATCACCCACAACAAACTCTAATAGACGTCGATGCTGATTATCATATTTTCTCTGCCTTTCGATGGCACGACTGAGCTAAAAAAGAGTCCTCTTTGTGGCTTCTTCCATTTTCTGAAATAACTCAGGCCCCAAAACAACCTTCTCACCAACCTCTGACCAATAGAGCGGGGTCCTACAACGATGGCCGTACAACGCTTCAAAGGGGGTCATCTTGAGGCTCTCTTGATAGTTATTGTTGTTAGAGTTGTCACGGTTCCGGTTCTACTAAAACCATGAACTGAACCACTAAGGTAATAGTTCTTAAAATTAGAAACAAAACCTTATTTGGTTTGACCGGTTATGGTTTTGGTTCTGGTTCCAGCTTAATTTTGGGAACCGTCGTGTTAACGGTTCCGGTTACGGTTCAACAAGAACCAAAACCAAACCGGCCACTAACGGTTCGGTCCGGTTTCAACTAAAACCAAAATTAAATTTTGTGGAATAAAATAAAAACGAGATGCAAATAGTAAAATTCAAAACAACATCTAAATAAAAATAATTATGTTGTGCACTTCTCGACGGTCTTTTTCACGAACGGTGGGAGAGTATTCATTGCCTTCCTACGCGTGTAGAGGTGTCACGACGTCTAGTTGGCTTGCGCACGTCTCGTCGGCATGCTCAACTGTAACAATCGGCTATAATTAGTTGTCTTTCATGATTACTAATAAATAGTAGTAGTATATCTTCTATATTTTTTAAATAAAATATTTCAAAAAAATATGTAAGTAAAATTAAAAATGCATTATATAATTGTATGAAAATCAAAAGTGCACTGCAAAAATTGATTGCAAACCGCACCAATGTCAAACCATACCACACAATTTTTATGCGGTGAATTTTTGTTCAATCCAAAATCAACCTCTATTAGTGTGATTGCGGTTTGGGTTCAAACTGCACCAGTTTCACTCATGATAGTAAGTATAAATATTATAGATAAATTATAAAGTAATAATAATAATAAATGGGCTGCGGTCCGGTTGTACTTTAGTCTGGTTCGGATTGAGTCTAAAAATTTTGAAACCGTTTGAGACTTGTATGTTGCGGTTCTCGTTCCTGTTCCGGTCCGGATAATAAACTGTAAGAACCACACCCGGACCAATGTTGTTCACGGTTCCAAAATTCAAACCAGAACCCGAATAATTTGCGAACAGTTCAGTCTGATCTTTGCGGTTTCGATTCGGTTCGGGTTCGATTTGCAGTTTTCAGTTTTAAGTGACAGCACTAATTGTTGGAGGAGAACTCGACCAAATGTAAGTGCTCATCCCAAGCTCCCTTGTAGTCCAGAATGTAACACCGAAGCATGTCTTCAAGAATCTGATTAACCCTTTTGGTCTGACCATCAGTTGTTGTATGTTGTCATGCCCAAAGCTTGTTGAAAGCCCTTCCAGAAGTGCGATACAAATCTCGAGTCACAATCAGATACAATCCGCAGAGGGATCCCATGGAGTCTAACAATCCCTACAACATAGATTCGAGTCATCTTCTCGGTGGAATGACCTTCCTTATACGGGATGAAGTGGGCAACTTTAGTCATGCGATCTATTATGACCCAAATCGCATCATGCCCCCTCGGAATGCGGGGCAAACCCGTGATGAAGTCCATAGATATATCTTCTCACTTCCATTTAGGGATAGGCAGAGGTTGCAAAAGACCACCAGGGCGTTGACGCTGAGCTTTCGCCTTCTGACACGTCAGACAACGAGAGACAAAACGAGCAATGTAATTCTTCATACCAGGCCACCACACAATCTGCTTCAAGTCATGATACATCTTATTATTTCCTGGATGACTAGAGGTGTGAGATTCATGAGCTTCTCGGCAAATACTATCCAGTAGTTCAGCAACATCGGGAATGCAAAGGCGACCTCGAAAATGCAAAACATCATCAGAGATGGAAAAATCTGGGAGAGTTTCAAGTTCAGCAGATTAAGTTTTTTAAAAATCTGGGAGAGTTCCATGGCCGGTCCGGTGCGGTTTTCAAAAGCTTGCAAAAAATTGAGTTCTTTAATTCTATGTTATTTTTATAATACTTTTGGCAGTTGTTATTCACAGATTAAATTTTTTTTTAAAAAAAATTAAATAATATATTTCAGAATGTATATAAAAATTATTGAATTGTTGAATGCATGAAGAAAAATTATGATTTTAAGAAGTGCTAGGTATATTTTTTTTATTGTTCCAGTAAAATAATTAACTATAAATATCGTTCCACTCATTATAAACCCCCACTGGAAAAACAAAGACAAGAGAGGAAATTTTCAGTCCCAAAAGGGAGACTATAGAAGAGACAATAACCAACATCAGGGAGACCATAGAAGAGAGAACATACATCTACCAGGCAACCAAGCTTGCCTAATTTGTAAGAAAATAAATCATCAACAAAAAGATTGCTTTTGGATGTGCAAAAACTGCAGGATACCCAACCACTCAACACAGAGTTGCTGGTATGGAAAGAAGGAGGAAGCTAAATTTACAGAAGAAGAGTATGGAGGAGAGAAATATGCATTCCCACTATACATATGCAAAGCCAACATCGACACCAACTCATCAACCCAATGGTTTATTGATAGTGCCTACTCCAGTCATATGGTGCACTACAATAAATACTTTATTAGCCGTGATGAAACATTCAGGTTTGAAGTAATATTGGGAGATGGGAAGAGAAATCCTATAGAAGGGAGAGACATAATAGCAGTTGTAAAAGGAGAAGTAAAACTAGTAGCCAATGTGTTGTGTGTACCATATATCCAACAAAACCTCATGAGCATATGTCATATCTCTAGAAATGGCTGTCTCATAATCTTTGATCACCCTTACTGACATCTAGTCGAGAAGAAGACCAATAAAACATTAGTTTCTGCCATGATAAACCCAAGCAACATTTATACCCTACACCTCTCCTTACCATACACCAGCTTAGCTCTTGCTTGCAATCAAAATCTATCTCCACCAATCTCCACCCTATGACATCAAAGGATGGGCCACCTAAATCACACATACCTTCAACAACTTCAAAGCAAAAAACATGGCAGAAGGGCTACCCATTGCCACATTCGAAACCCAAACTTGTGATACTTGTGTAAGAGGGAAGTCTCATAGGCAGCCTTTCCCTCAGAATGCCACAAGAAGAGCTACTGGAGCACTTGATCTCATGCACATTTGTTGAAGTATGGAGGTCGGACGGTCTGTTGCTGTTCGGAGACCGTGCGGTCTGGCGGTTTTTCTAGCTGACCTGTCTGTCAGGATGTTGCTGTTTGGTGTTCCAGCGGTCTAGCGGCTTATCTCAGATGGCTTGGAGACCAGGCGGCCTAGCGGTCTCCTGTGGCGGCTTGTTCTCTGTGGCTCTTATTCTCTCCTTTTGTTGTTGTCGGGCGGTTAGCTAGCTTGTCTAACCGCACGACCTGTCTGGTTTGTCTTTTTGTAAAGCCGCATATACTTGTAAATTTTTAGTCTCACGTTGCTTAATTGTAATCTCTCTCATCTCCTTTATTCTATAAAAGGGAGGCTATAACATTGCAATTGATATCTTTTTTGGATAGTAAAATTTGCATTACTCCAAATTTTCGGTCTACTTTTTCTTGTTCGCACATGGTATCAGAGCCATTGATCTTTTCCTCCTGATTCTGTGAGATTCCTCCTTCCGCGCGACCTGTTCGCGCGGCTTGCTTCTTCTTCTCGCACCCTGTTTGCGACTTATTTCTTCCGCTTGTTTGCGCCTGGTTCGCGCGACTTGCTTCTTCTTCTTGCAACCTGTTTGCGACCTGTTCTCACGATCTATTTCTTCTCTTGTCGCGTCTGCTCGCACGGTTTCTTTCTCCTCTTGGTCCCTGCCCTTTGGGTGCGCGGCCTATCTCTTTTTTTTCCGCGACCTGTTTTCGCGGTTGCTCTGCCTCCTCTCTCGTCACGGTCTCTTTCTTCGCGCGGCCAGTTTCTATTCATGCGGTTTCTTTTTTGTTTGCATGACCTGTTTGACTTTCTCGTGAACTTCTCTCCTGTTCGCGCGGTTTAAGCTCTAGTAGTGCGACTTATTTCCCTCTGCTTTGCTCTCTTCTTGTTGTGGCCATCCTAGTCGCACGCCCCGCTTGCTGGTCACCCGGCTTGGTCTTTCTGCCCTTGTCGCCTGAAAGATATAGTACCTAAACACCTAGAGGGGGGTGAATATGTGTTTAAATTATTTTTAACTTTTTATGGCAGCAATCAGTTTCTAACATAGATTTATATCTACTTTTGCACAGCAATCACACAGCATACACAGCAAATCACAATCACAGCAGACACAGAGTTTTATAGTGGTTCCCCAAGCTTTGGGTACATCCACTTTCCCTCTTCGCCTATCTAGCAGTGTACTAGATTCAGCCTGTAACACCCCCTATCCGTCGCATGGCATATAGCAGTAGGTCCGGCCGGGGCCCGACGCCATATACCACAGACAGACCGGGTGGTTACTTATGGAAACCATCCAACCAATCTTAACGTCCTACACAGAGCATTCTAGCGGAAGCAGTTAATATAAGTTGTAAACAAGAACCCAGCATAAGAGCACGAATGTCCACTAATAGAACATTTAGGAATGTATACAAAAATACCCAAACATTGACCTTAAGGCCTTACAAAAAGTTTCACTTGACCGCTACATGATTTACCAACCTCGGCACGCAGGCCGGCCATACATGAATAAAAATAGAAAACATATCACTTGGGCCTTCGAGGGCCAGCTTCGCAAAAAGGGCTTTAGCCCGCTATTGACCGCTCGGTCCAGCTGCACCTGCAAGCAAACAAACCACCGCACGGTGGCAAACAAAGCAACGGTCAGCAATGCTGACCAAATTATAACGATCCCGCCCCCAACTCGGGGCGGCGATGCTCCTTCCCTGCATTTCATTAGCATAAGCGAGCATTATAAATATAGCCATTTCATCACAGGCGGAGGCTCAACGGCCACACACCCCGTGCACTCAGGGCACATTCTCGGTGAACGCAGTCTAAGTCTGCCGACTCACCGCCATCCTCTCTTGGACGGCCAAACAATGAGCAGTTTGTCTTCCTGGCATGGGTCACGGTAATTAAAACCATAGACCGCCGAAGACCCTCATCTATGCCAACGGCCCTAATCCGAACGACATAGAGTGGGTACGGTTCCATCTAACCCGTGCTCACAACGCAACGGTAATTTAAACCATATGCGCCCGCAACGGTAATTTAAACCATATGCGCAGGTCAAACTTCTACCGAGTCCCATTTTCATCACAAGTCACATAACCCGGTTATGTTCAAGTTGGCTTCCAAGCCACCAAGTTGGCAAGACCTCGTGTCCGCCCAGTTTTCCGGGTGCACCTTTGGGTTAGTCCCCAAGGCTCCCTGCTGCAATCTACCGCGTAGAAAACCCGAAAACACCAAATAGCACGGAGTCTTCTCCGGCCTTATGCAATGCAACATCACCGATCCGGACTAACATGTCCGGGTAGGCTTCAACCAAAATGCCTATGTCCGTTCTCGCATACGGACGCTAAACAACGGGGACTTTACATATCTACCCGAAGGAACGCCTCCAACTCTTCGCAAACTCGCGAGAGAGGGCTTCCTATGCTAAGAAAGAGAGCTATCATGCTCACAAGTGAGGATCGTTACCCTTGCGTTCCTCTTTGGCGCCATCGAAATGTAATCGGATAGAAATCACCGCGCTTGCGTTGCCTCCGTGGATCCGGAGTCGGCTTGCGATTCGGAGCTCCGAAGCTCCTCCAATGGCGGATCTAGCTCTTCTTCCTCCAATAGCTTTCCTCTTTCTCCAAGGGTTTGGAGAGATGATCAAGTGAAGGAAAATGGATTTTTCTTAAGTCAAACCCGTGTATATCCTCCCAGGAACCATCCCCAGCCGTCGGATCTCAACCTAAGAAAACGAGCGGCTTTGATTCGGGGCTGAAATGCCCAATCTGGGCCGAACACGGCCTGGCACACGCCCGTGTCCAGGGCCGTGTGCCGCATTCGCCGTCAAAATCGAATCTTCTGAACACGCACACGGGTATCGGACACGCCCGTGTTCGAGCTGACACGCCCGTGTTCCAGCTGACACGGCCGTGCATCCGGCCGTGTACCCCATGATTTTTCCCCCGTTTCCAACCCGAGCACTGCACGGGTTCTAGGACACGCCCGTGTCCTTGCCCGTGTCGCATTGACACGCCTGGGCCCCCAGGCCGTGTACACGGGGCATTTCGTCGAGGGGAGAACGACGACTGGATGACACGGCCTTGGACACGCCCGTGTCCTAGGCCGTGTGCCTTGTCTCGACGATCGTCGAGTGAATCTCGACGATTTCACCTTGACGATCGTCGACACGGGTCGACACGCCCTGCGACACGCCCGTGTCGCAGGCCGTGTGCCCATTCTCGACGAATCGTCGAGAATAACTCGACGATTTCACGGCTAAGTGTCGACACGGGTCGACACGCCCTGCGACACGCCCGTGTCGCAGGCCGTGTGCCCATTCTCGACGAATCGTCGAGAATAACTCGACGACTTCGCGGCTAAGTGTCGACACACGCTTGACACGCCCTGGGACACGCCCGTGTCCCAGGCCGTGTGCTTTCAGCCAGAAACCAAAACTGGCCCAAAACGTCCCCCTTTGCTCCTTTGAGTTTCGGGGCGTTACAACTCTCCCCCTCTTAAAAGAATTTCGCCCACGAAATTACATAAAGGAAAGATATACAAAAACAACATTTGTACCTGAGCGGAACAACTCCGGATACTCGTCAAGCATAGTCTGCTCTCGCTCCCAAGAGAGCTCCTCACGACCGCAATTGTCCCATCGGACCTTGACCATCCTGATCTCTTTATTGCGTAGCCGCTTGACCTCCGAGTCCTCAATCCGCACGGGCTTTACCTTTGTCGTTAGCCCACTATCCACCGGCACTTGATCGACCGCGATCACTTGCGTAGGCTCTTGCACCGCCTTCCGAAGCACCGAAATGTGGAATACATCGTGTAAACCACTTAGCTCCATAGAAAGCTTCAACCTATAGGCCGCTTCTCCAACTCGCTCCAGAACCTCAAACGGTCCAAGGTACCTCGGGCTTAGCTTTTTCAATCGTCGCACCCGCGAGACACCCTTGAACGGCTTGATCTTTAGGTACACATAATCACCCACAGCGAACTCCACGTTCCTGTGCTTGGCATTATAGTACTTTGCTTGCCGGTCCTGAGCGATGAGTAACCTCTCCCGAATGGTTCTCACCAAAGAAGTAGCATCATCCACTTCCGATCGCTTATACAACTTCGACTCGCCCGTTTCTAACCAAGACAACGGCGTGCGACATCTTCTACCATATAGGGCCTCGAAAGGCGCCATCTGAATACTTGCTTGGTAGCTGTTGTTGTATGCGAACTCCACCAAATAAAGGTGGTCCTCCCATTGCTTTCCAAAGTCCAAAACACACATGCGAAGCATGTCTTCCATGGTTCTATTGACCCTCTCGGTCTGTCCCATCCGTTTGCGGATGGAAGGCTGTGCTAAACTTCAGCTTTGTTCCCAACATTTGCTGCACCAGCCTCCAATCATTGGACGTGAACCGCCCATCTCGGTCACTCACGATGCTACGGGGCACACCATGAAGCCGCACTATGTTATCCACATAAAGCTTTGCCAGCTTCTCCACCGGATCATCCTTCCTATGCGGAATAAAATGCGACACCTTTGTTAATCGATCGACCACCACCCAAATGGCGTCGTTCCCCTTCTGCGACCTTGGCAAACCATGCACAAAGTCCATAGAGATGTCGTCGAATTTCCACTCCGGAATAGGCAAGGACTTAAGAAATCCTCCCGGCTTTTGGCACTCCGCCTTTACCAAGGCGCAAGTTTGGCACTTCGCTACATATAGCGCCACATCCTTTTTCAAGCCCGGCCACCAAAACAGTTTCTTGATATCGCGGTACATCTTCGTGCTCCCCGGGTGAATCGAGTACTTGGTATGGTGTGCTTCGTACAACAACTCCACCCGTAAATTGCCCACACTTGGGACGCACAAACGACCGTCTTTCCACAGCAATCCGTCCTCCACGACGAATTGGGAATTTGACCCATCCAGAGCCTCTATCATGAATTGCTTCATACGAGCATCCATATCCAAAGCCTGCCGAATCCGATCAGCCAGGTCATATTGGACTTCAGTCCAATTCAGCACTGCTTCAGCACTAGATTGTCTATCCACACAAACAATCTCCAACGCCTCCAGCTCCTGCACCAACCGCTCATCAAGCACTGATAGCCAATTCGCTTGAGCTGGGGCTCGACGACTCAATGCGTCCGCAACCGCATTCCCTTTGCCAGGCACGTAGTGGATCTTGAAAGTATAGTCCCCTAAGAACTCCATCCATCTACGCTGCCGCATATTCAGATCCTTCTGATCAATCAGGTACTTTAGGCTCTTGTGATCGGTGTAGATATCAATCTTCACACCGTACAAATAGTGTCTCCACAGCTTCAAGGCAAAAATCACGGCCGCTAACTCCAAGTCATGGACCGGATAATTCCTCTCGTGCACTTTTAGCTGTCTCGAGCCATAAGCTATCACGCTTCCGTGCTGCAGTAGCACACAACCCAAACCGCTGCCTGAAGCATCGCTATATATCTCATAGCCTTCGGTCCCAACCGGCGAACTCAACACAGGCGCCGTGGTCAACCGACACTTCAATTTCTCAAAAGCTCGCGCGCACTCCGGCGTCCAAACGAACTTATGCTCCTTCCTCGTCAAAGTAGTGAGAGGTAGCGCTATCCGCGAGAAGTTCTCTACGAAGCGCCTATAATAACCGGCAAGCCCCAAAAAGCTCCGGACTTCTGCTACCGTAGCTAAGCTCAGGCCACTCCCGTATCGCAACAATCTTCGCCGGATCCACCGCAATACCCTCTCCACTCACTATATGCCCGAGGAACGCTACTGAGGATAGCCAAAACTCGCACTTCGAGAACTTGGCATACAACTGATTTCTCCTGAGTGTCTCCAGCACCAAATGAAGATGCTTGAAGTGATCTTCCTCACTTTGCGAGTACACCAAAATATCGTCGATGAAGACGATCACGAAATGGTCTAGGTACTCCCTGAACGTCCTGTTCATCAAATCCATGAACACCGACGACGCATTAGTCAGCCCAAACGGCATGACCGTAAACTCATAATGCCCGTATCTCGTACTAAACGCTGTCTTCGGGATATCACTCTCCCTTATCCGCAGCTGATAGTACCCAGACTTGAGATCTAACTTCGAGTACACCGTCGACCCGACTAACTGATCGAAGAGATCATCAATCCGGGGGATCGGGTACTTGTTCTTCTCAGTCAGCTTGTTTAGCTCCCGATAATCAATACACAACCTCAAGCTTCCGTCCTTCTTCTTAACAAAGAGGACCGGTGCGCTCCAAGGCGAAGAACTCGGGCGCACATACCCTTTCTCCAACAACTCTTGTAGTTGAACTTTTAGCTCCGCCATTTCCTTAGGCGCTAGCCGATACGGAGATCGTGACACAGGCTTTGCACCTGGCACTAGCTCGATCGTAAAATCTATCTCCCGTTGAGGCGGGGCTCCAGGAAGATCTGCGGGGAACACATCAGGGTATTCCGATACCACTGAAATACAATCCAACGCGGGCTTCGGCTTTGCAACCTCCACTAGTGTAAAGAACAGTTCTGCTCCAGCACGAACCGCCTTCACCACCTGAAGAGCAGACATCAACGTCTTGCTCGACCCCTTTAAGCCCGTAAACGTCGTCTCACGACTCGCTCCCAGCTTGACTTCCTTGCTACCGCAATCTATATGGGCCTGCTGCTCCGAGAGCCAGTCCATGCCAAATATGACGTCAAACTCCACTAACGGAAGTAAAGACGCCCGCAGGTCGAACTCCTGCTCCCCAATACGAATCTTAACATCGCAGATCCTAACCGCTCGCATCGAACACCCATTGGGCAACAACACATCCAACTTATCCTTCGCCATCGAAGAAGGGACTCCGATGCGTAATATAAATCCTTCGGACAAGAAGGAGTGTGAAGCTCCCGTATCGAAGAGTGCTCGTGCGGGATTTTCACAAATCATTACAAATCCTAAACAAGCAGTGGTAAGGTAACATATACATAACAAGCATATAAAGGAATTGACTTGCTATAAATTAAACCGTACCTGTCACCACGTCAGCTTGTTTAATGGCCTCCTGTTGGCCAAGATTGTAAACCCTTGGTTGGGCCGGAGCATAGTGAGATGCGGTCGACTCCACCGCCTTTCCCTTCTCTTCGTAGGTAGCTCCTGGCCTCCTTTCGGACTTAGGACGTCCGCTCCAACAATCACGGGCGAAATGCCCCGTCTTGCCACAAGTGAAGCACGCGCCCGGGGTCCGACTCGTAGTCGCCCCAGAAGCACCAGAAGGAGCTGGACCCGAAGTCCTATGCTTCTTAAAGAATCTTTGATAGCCAGACTTTGAAGTAGTCGGCACTTTGAACCCAGATTTCTTCTCGCCCAAGCCTTTCTTCGCTTGTACACTCTTCATGTCCTTCTCCAAGGACCGGGCAGTATTGACCAAGGTTAAGAAACCCTGCGTCATTGGCCCCGACAGTAACAGTCTCAGCTCATCCCTCAAGCCTTCGTAGAAACGATTAGTCTTGCGCTCCTCATCCATGATGATAGAGCTCGCATAACGACTCAACCGCGTAAACTCGTGGAGATATTCATCCACGCTCCTCTCACCCTGCACCAACTTCAGGAACTCATTCTCCATTGAAATCCTCTGAGTAGAAGGGAGGTATCTTGCTAAGAACAATTCCGAGAACTCTTCCATCGGAACGTCTATCAGTTGTCTACCTCTCAAATGATGCAGCTCCAAACCTTCCCACCACATCCTCGCTTCCCTATCCAGAAGGAACGTAGCGATGGTGGTCATTTGCCACTCCTCCGTCTCCGTCGCTGTCATGACTCTCTTCACCCTAGAGAGCCAGTCTTCAGCCTGCGATGGGGTTCCCAACCCCGAGAATAACGGAGGGTTAAAGCTCATTACATGCTTCAACTGCCTCTCAGTTGCCCTCCTTGGCACTAATGGTTCCACAACCACTTGCTCCACCCTCCTCGGCTCAGCCTCTTGAAGAGGTACTTGCTCCATCACAGGAGCTGGCTGCTGCGCTTGCCTCCCAGGCTGCGCATTGATCACGGCCAACACCGCTTCAGCCACCAATCTTATATTTTCAGCCGACAAAGGTGTTGCGGGAGCAACTTCTGGTGCACTACTAGCCTCAGAACCTCGGCGTTCTGACGGCCCAACACCACTTCGGGTCACCTATAGTGGTACAAAGCACCGTTAAGCGACCAAATAACATTGCAAACAGCAATTATAGGAACACGCAGGTTCCTCAAACACGAGTATTTTCATTCCTAAGTGGACATTCATGGGTTCTTTTACCATTATAACGATGACGCACACAATGTGCTCACCACCCCTTAAAAAGAATTCGACCACGAATTCCGTTTAAGCCCGACCAAAACCAGTAGTCTGATACCAAATTGTAACACCCCCTATCCGTCGCATGGCATATAGCAGTAGGTCCGGCCGGGGCCCGACGCCATATACCACAGACAGACCGGGTGGTTACTTATGGAAACCATCCAACCAATCTTAACGTCCTACACAGAGCATTCTAGCGGAAGCAGTTAATATAAGTTGTAAACAAGAACCCAGCATAAGAGCACGAATGTCCACTAATACAACATTTAGGAATGTATACAAAAATACCCAAACATTGACCTTAAGGCCTTACAAAAAGTTTCACTTGACCGCTACATGATTTACCAACCTCGGCACGCAGGCCGGCCATACATGAATAAAAATAGAAAACATATCACTTGGGCCTTCGAGGGCCAGCTTCGCAAAAAGGGCTTTAGCTCGCTATTGACCGCTCGGTCCAGCTGCACCTGCAAGCAAACAAACCACCGCACGGTGGCAAACAAAGCAACGGTCAGCAATGCTGACCAAATTATAACGATCCCGCCCCCAACTCGGGGCGGCGATGCTCCTTCCCTGCATTTCATTAGCATAAGCGAGCATTATAAATATAGCCATTTCATCACAGGCGGAGGCTCAACGGCCACACACCCCGTGCACTCAGGGCACATTCTCGGTGAACGCAGTCTAAGTCTGCCGACTCACCGCCATCCTCTCTTGGACGGCCAAACAATGAGCAGTTTGTCTTCCTGGCATGGGTCACGGTAATTAAAACCATAGACCGCCGAAGACCCTCATCTATGCCAACGGCCCTAATCCGAACGACATAGAGTGGGTACGGTTCCATCTAACCCGTGCTCACAACGCAACGGTAATTTAAACCATATGCACCCGCAACGGTAATTTAAACCATATGCGCAGGTCAAACTTCTACCGAGTCCCATTTTCATCACAAGTCACATAACCCGGTTATGTTCAAGTTGGCTTCCAAGCCACCAAGTTGGCAAGACCTCGTGTCCGCCCAGTTTTCCGGGTGCACCTTTGGGTTAGTCCCCAAGGCTCCCTGCTGCAATCTACCGCGTAGAAAACCCGAAAACACCAAATAGCACGGAGTCTTCTCCGGCCTTATGCAATGCAACATCACCGATCCGGACTAACATGTCCGGGTAGGCTTCAACCAAAATGCTTATGTCCGTTCTCGCATACGGACGCTAAACAACGGGGACTTTACATATCTACCCGAAGGAACGCCTCCAACTCTTCGCAAACTCGCGAGAGAGGGCTTCCTATGCTAAGAAAGAGAGCTATCATGCTCACAAGTGAGGATCGTTACCCTTGCGTTCCTCTTTGGCGCCATCGAAATGTAATCGGATAGAAATCACCGCGCTTGCGTTGCCTCCGTGGATCCGGAGTCGGCTTGCGATTCGGAGCTCCGAAGCTCCTCCAACGGCGGATCTAGCTCTTCTTCCTCCAATAGCTTTCCTCTTTCTCCAAGGGTTTGGAGAGATGATCAAGTGAAGGAAAATGGATTTTTCTTAAGTCAAACCCGTGTATATCCTCCCAGGAACCATCCCCAGCCGTCGGATCTCAACCTAAGAAAACGAGCGGCTTTGATTCGGGGCTGAAATGCCCAATCTGGGCCGAACACGGCCTGGCACACGCCCGTGTCCAGGGCCGTGTGCCGCATTCGCCGTCAAAATCGAATCTTCTGAACACGCACACGGGTATCGGACACGCCCGTGTTCGAGCTGACACGCCCGTGTTCCAGCTGACACGGCCGTGAATCCGGCCGTGTACCCCATGATTTTTCCCCCGTTTCCAACCCGAGCATTGCACGGGTTCTAGGACACGCCCGTGTCCTTGCCCGTGTCGCATTGACACGCCTGGGCCCCCAGGCCGTGTACACGGGGCATTTGTCGAGGGGAGAACGACGACTGGATGACACGGCCTTGGACACGCCCGTGTCCTAGGCCGTGTGCCTTGTCTCGACGATCGTCGAGTGAATCTCGACGATTTCACCTTGACGATCGTCGACACGGGTCGACACGCCCTGCGACACGCCCGTGTCGCAGGCCGTGTGCCCATTCTCGACGAATCGTCGAGAATAACTCGACGATTTCACGGCTAAGTGTCGACACGGGTCGACACGCCCTGCGACACGCCCGTGTCGCAGGCCGTGTGCCCATTCTCGACGAATCGTCGAGAATAACTCAACGACTTCGCGGCTAAGTGTCGACACACGCTTGACACGCCCTGGGACACGCCCGTGTCCCAGGCCGTGTGCTTTCAGCCAGAAACCAAAACTGGCCCAAAACGTCCCCCTTTGCTCCTTTGAGTTTCGGGGCGTTACACAGCCAAACTTCTGCACTATATCAGAACCCAAAACAGGCTCCTACACCTCAGGCCCAAGGCCCTACAACTCAGCTTTTCCACAAAGCCTATACTCAGCCACAAAGGCCTACACTCAGCCACCAAGGCCTACACTCAGCCATAAAAGGCCTACACTCAGAGATTCCAATCTCCTACCCTCAGCCTTTATAATTTCAGGCTTACAATCTCAGATCCCTAAGGATCCTACAAGTTATAATGAATACAAAATGTATAAACTCAATAACTTAGATGAAAGAGAGATAAGTTGTGAGATTCTTGATGAGTTCTTGGAAGAACTCAGCTGGACTCAATCTGACTTAGCTTTCTTCAAAGCTTCTTGAAAGTAGAACTCAATAAGATTGACTCCTTCTGCAGTTGATCCTTGATCTCTGCTTCTTAAGATTCAGACCAATCTGAATCCTTCTTCTCAGCTGGGTTCCAACAGCTGATTTCTTGGATGGAGCTCTTTCTCTCCAACTTCTTAGATCTTCACTTGAAAGCTAGATCTTCTTTAAATCTGAACTTGGACTTGTGTTCAATCTCTTCAACAACTTGTTGATCAATCTCTTCTGTAGACAGTATAAGCCTATTTATAGGCCTTCTTCATGGTAACCGGCTGGTCCGGTCCATAACTGAATTCTGACAACTCTGACAGGTGCTGTAGACCGGCTGGAATGGCAGCTGTCAAGTCATCCAGTCAGTTCTTGAAAATTCTGTAACTGTCCAGATGTGTCGAGACTATCTGTCTTTAAGTGTCGACACTTATAGACCAAGTGTCGACACATGTTGTCTAAGTGTCGACACTAGTCTACAAGGTGTCGACACAACTCCTTGTGTTGTAGATTTTGTATCTCGACACTACTTCTTCTTCATATGTCGACACTGAAATTGAGTGTCGACACAAGTACTTGTTCTTCAGTATTTTGCTGAATTCTTTTAAGTGTCGACACAACACCTTTGTGTCGACACATCTTCATGTGTTGTATCTGTTAAGTGTCGACACTGCTTTTTGGTGTCGACACATGTCTTCAGTGTTGATACTTGTTGAGTTTCGACACATTGCTCTGGGTGTCGACACTTTCTTCTTCTGTCGAGACTCTGGCTGAGTGTCGACACATTCCCTTAGTGTCGACACTTGTACTTAGAATATTTTGTTGAATTTTGCTGTTCTTTGCTAAGTGTCGACACAGCTCCTTGTGTCGACACTTTCTTCAAGTGTTGAGTCTTCAGCTAAGTGTCGACACATTGTTCTGGGTGTTGACACTTACTTCCAGTGTTGACTCTTCTGCTAAGTGTCGACACATTGTTCTGGATGTCGACACTTACTTCAAGTGTTGACTCTTCTGTTGAGTGTCGACACATTGTTCTGAGTGTCGACACTTGTACTTGGTCTCTGCAGACTTTTGCTGAGTGTCGACACAGCCTCTAAGTGTCGACACTTTCTGATGTAGACACAGCTTCACTAGGTGTCGACACAACTGTTAAGTGTCGACACAGCTTTACTGGCTTTTCTTCATTGAGTGTCGACACAGCTCCTTGTGTCGACACTTTCTGTCTGGTGTCGACTCAGCATCCCTGGTGTCGACACAATGACTCCAAGTGTCGACACTGCTTGCCTGAGTGTCGACACAAGTCTTCTTAAGTGTCGACACTTTCCCTCTGGGTGTCGACACATGGACTTAGAAACTTTTTGCTTCAGTCCTGCAAATACTTAACATGCACAAGTAAACTCAACAACACATCAAATACATTTTGATGTATATCATTGAGTTGGGTGAGGCTTCTTCAAATCAGGTACATTTGAACCAATGTACCCAACAATCTCCCCCTATTTGGAGAAGTCATAACCCTTAGTCAATGATATACACCATTCATAATAAAATTACAAAACGATGTAAAACATGATTATATATAGCAGGGTAAACATAAACATGTATCAATCACACATGTATTCATAGACATCAACACAGAACAAATATGAAATAGACATAGACATCATCACAGAACAAATATGAAATAGATTTAACATATAACACATTGTTCTAATATCTGTCATATTCTTTTTCAGAAGTTCACAAAATGTTTTACATCAAAAAGATTACAAAGTAAACTTTAAGAAAATTCTAATTCTATTTCTGTTCTGGCTCCTTAATCACAATTCCTTTTCCAACTTGAACTTTTGCTTGAATAGGAGCTTCAGCAACTTCAGTTTCAGCATGCTTCTTGCCTTTCAAGTCTTTCTTCTTAAGCTCTTCTGCTTTAATCTTCTGCCTTTCAAAGTAATGGTAAGGCTTAGGAAAGTACTTGCTAGGCTCCTGAGCAGTAGGAGGTAGCTTTCCCATCTTGACCTTCCTTCTATATTGAACTATGGCCTCCTGCCTTGATTCATGTTTCCTCCATTCAGTTTCAGAAAACCACTTACTCCTGTCTTGAATGTTATCTTTGGCAGCTTTCCAGGCAGTCAATATAATGTTCCTTGAGGTGGGGCTCCACTGCTCAAAGTCAGGTCTTTGTTCAGCTTGCTCCCTGAACCTCTTCTTTGATAATCTGGTTTCTTCTTCAGCTTGCTCCTTCAAGATGGCTTCCTGTAAAGCTTCAGAGACAGGCTGAACAACTTTCTCTATTATGACATTGTCCTTACCCCCAAGTGGGCTATACATGGACAGAATGTCAGCATGGATCATGTCAAAATCTGGAGGAGGGTAGATAACTTGAGCCACTTCTGGTTGCTCCCCTCCTAAATATGCAGGATGAATTCCAGATTCAGCAATATTGTCATCATCTCAAAGAGGAGGATAACCCAGTGTAGCTCTGATGGAATTAGATATCCACTTGGCATGATCAGAGCTTGCCTTGACTAACACTCTCTCCCCCTTTATGACTTCTCTTTCAATATGATCCCTTAAGTCATCTTTTTGAAATCTCACTTGAGCATTGAGATAATTAACTCCATCCCTGTAGAAAGGTCTTAACCTTTGGAGTTTTTCAGAGATGATCTTCTGAGATTCTTGAATGGCAGTCTTAATAGCAGTGATTTCTTCCTGGAATACTTTGTCAAATTCAGCTTTAACAGTAGCAGTAGAGGTAGAAGGTCCAGCAGTTATGTTCTTCAGTTCTGTGACAATAGCATTATGAGATTCTGTCAAGTTGTCATTCATTCTGAGTTGATTTTCAAGTACATATCCTTGCTTCAGGGCTATGCCATCAACTTGAGCTTTTATCTTTTCTTGGTGTGTAGCTAAGTACACTACTGCATTCCCCCCTTTGTGGAAGCAGTCTGTCATCTCCTTCTTGTTAAGATTCATTTCAAATCTTATTGACTTAATATCCTGGGTCAAATCAAACTGTAATGATTTCTGCCCTTCATCCACATAAGTCTCTATTGATTTTCTATGCTCATCCAGCTTGATCTGCATAGCAACCAGTAGAGCACTATAATCAAAAGATGGTGCTGGCTGAACTATAGGCTGTGGTGCAATAGATTGTAAGGCCTTTTATAACTCTGACTCCTTCTCTTGAAAACATAAAGTTTCTGCTTCTTAGCCCTGGTAGCCTCCTCATCTTCAGAAGCTGAGGAGCTGACAATGTCTACCCTCTCCTTAGGGCTTGGGGGCCTTTCAGTCTGCACATCTGGTGCCTTCTCAGTTTCTTACCTCACAGGCTCTTCCAGACTTTGCATGTGCTCCCCCTCAACTGGAGCATTTTCTCCTTCAGCGGCAGTAGTTTCTTTTCCAAAGTCTTCTTGATCTAGATTTAAGAAAAGATCTTCCATCGTATACTCTTGTGGAGAATTGGCAGGAGAAATTCTGGTCTCTTCAACCACTGGATCAGGAACTATTGGAGCTGCAACAGATGTGTCTTCCAAGACAACATCTGGGACTTGGTTATCCAGCTGAGTTTGCTGATGAACATCAGACAAATCAGTATCTTCTATAGGAGAATCCAAATTTTTTAGTTCAGTGATTACCTCTAGTATTGTGTTGGTTGCTTGTTCACTTTCCAGTGTAGTGGGTTCATCTACAACTGGAAGCTCCCCCTGGCTTCGATCCTTGTGTATGGGGCTAGCTTGAGGTAGCTCCCCCTGGATCTCAGCATCATCTTGCGAAGAGATTTTACAACAGGTCCTTCCTCATTCTCATCTGGTGTGAAGACAACCTGTTCTTCACTGTCAGAGCTGCTAGATGGAACCTGAGGCACTGAAACAGCTTTCCTCTTCTTCTGTGGAGGTGAAACTTTCTCAGGAGCTATCTTCTCAGGGGTTGGCATCTCCTTAGTCAACACCCTGTCCCATCTGGAGAATATCCTTAAATCTATCTTCCTCATATGGTTTATCTTACTCCCAGCAGCCTGACCCATAACTTCAGGTATTACACCAGCAAGGTAAAGACTTATGATCCTGCCCAGATTGAGCTTCTTCAAGCTTTCTTTGATTTTCTCAAACACTATAACAGACCAGTCAGTATTCAGAGAGAAGATTATCCTTGTCATAATACTAAACATATAGGCAGACACTCTGTCATGCCATCCTGGCTTGCTGAGTATGACTTTGCCAACAATCTCTGAAAGGAATTTCCCTTGATTGTTCATGCCCTTTCTAAGAAACACTGATCCAAGCTTCATCTTAGGATCCAGTCCACACCAGGTTAGAGCTTCCCTGGTCTTAGAAGCAGTAACCTCATCTTCCTCTTTAGTTCTTGGCAACTGAAGTACCTTCCTCAAGCTTTTAGGGGATACCTTAACCTTTGCTCCATGAACTCTGGATTTGATTTTGTATCCAGATTCGTCCACTTCAGCTCCATTGAGGAATTCTAGTACCTCTTTCTTCCAGATTTTAGTAGGTTCAGAAACCAGAAATTCTAATCCTGAGTCGGCGACTAGGGTTATCACTGTCTTGATTTCTTGGTCTGCAGCATCAAAAGCATCGTGCACCAGTTTGTAACCTTCATTGACGTTCTTCTCAAGTTTAGGCGCCATTAGGGTTTGTAGAATTTGGCTTGAGAGAAGAGAGGTGTCGACACAGAAGTTTGGTCTTGAAACTTTGAAAGCGTGTCGACAAACTAAGACAAAACCCTATTTATACCTTTCTAATTTTGAAGATGAACAGGCGGGACAGCTAACTTAAATTGTGTCGACACTGGCAATAAGTGTCGACACTGACTTATAATGTCTCGACACATATGTGTCGACACAAGTTTAGTCAACAGATTTTATGTGTCGACACTTGTTTATGTGTCGACACTACATAACTCGACACATAGTCGAGACTTTACTTAGAGAATTCTGAGTAAATACTAAGTGTCGACACCAAATTGGATGTGTCGACACCTACATGTCATGTGTCGACACTAATATTCTGAAGTGTCGACACCAATTTCCTAGATGTGTCGACACCTTTTTCCTGAAGTGTCGACACCACTATTCTGTGTCGACACAGAAATCTCTATGTGTCGACACCTTTTTAATTAGCCAATTTCAATTCTGTAAACTTACTCTAAGTTTATCATTCCTAGTTCAATTTTAAATCTATTGAACTTAGCTTCTTCTAGGGGCTTAGTATACATATCAGCTAATTGATTATCAGTTTTAACATATTTAAGTAAAATATCTTCTCTTTCTACATGCTCCCTAAGAAAATGATATTTAATTTCAATATGTTTTGTTCTACTATGAGATACAGGATTATGTGCAATTGAAATAGCACTTGTAGAATCACAAAAGAGTGGAGTTCTACTTACCTGAAATCCATAGTCCTCAAGCTGATGTTGTATCCACAGAAGTTGAGCATAGCAACTTCCTGCAGCCACATACTCTGACTCTGCAGTGGAGATAGCCACACTTGTTTGCTTTTTGCTACTCCATGAAATTAGTCTCCCACCTAGGAATTGACAGGTTCCAGTAGTGCTTTTTCTATCTTCTTTGCATCATGCAAAGTCTTCATCTGAATAACCTATTAGTTCAAAATCCCCATTCCTAGGGTACTAGAGGCCTAGATAGGGAGTGCCCTTTAGATATCTCAATATCCTTTTGACTGCTGTCAAATGAGACTCTTTAGGGCAGGCTTGATACCTTGCACAGACACATATAGCATACATGATATCTGGTCTACTTGCAGTCAAGTATAATAGAGAGCCAACTATCCCTCTATACAAGGTTTCATCTACAAGTTTCCCTGCATCATCCTTGCTAAGAGACATACTTGACCCCATAGGAGTCTTCATGGTACTGGATGAATCCATACCATACTTCCTTATGAGTTCTAGGGTGAACTTAGACTGACAAATGGATAAACCACTCTCAGTCTGTTTAACTTGGAGACCCAAGAAAAACTTCAGCTCTCTCATACTACTCATCTCAAATTGACCTTGCATAAGTTTTGCAAACTTTTTGCAAAGGCTGCTTTCAGTAGACCCAAATATAATGTCATCTACATATATTTGGACTAATATAACTTTGCCTCTAGATTCCCTAAGGAATAGAGTCTTATCTATTTTTCCCCTTGAGAACTTGTTCTCAATGAGGAAGCTAGATAGGGTTTCATACCAAGCCCTAGGGGCTTGCTTTAACCCATATAAAGCTTTCCTAAGTCTATAGACATGATTAGGTAGAGTTGAATCAACAAAACCTGATGGCTGTTCCACATAGACTTCCTCTTTAAGATTACCATTCAGAAATGCTGACTTGACATCCATTTGGTAAACCTTGAATCCTTGAAAGGTTGCATAGGCAAGAAACATCCTTATGGCTTCCAGTCTGGCTACTGGAGCAAAGGTTTGATCAAAGTCAATACCTTCTTCCTGCCTATATCCTTTAGCAACCAATCTTGCTTTATTCTTAATGATGACCCCTTGTTCATCCATCTTGTTCCTATAGATCCACTTGGTTCCTATTATATTGTGGTCTTTAGGTTTAGAAACAAGTTCCCAGACCTTGTACCTCTTGAACTGATTCAGCTCTTCTTGCATTGCTTCAGTCCATTGTGGATCTAGAATGGCTTCTTCAAACTTCTTTGGTTCAACTTGAGATAGAAAACTGGAGTAGATTGCTGCATTCAGATTTCTGCTCCTTGTTTGTACTCCTTGTCTTGGATCTCCAATAATATGCTCTACTGGATGATCTCTAAGATGCCTATTGGCTGGTGGCATCCTGACTTCTGGTTGAACCTCTTCAACATCTCCATCATGTTGTACTCCTT
Source organism: Platanthera guangdongensis (assembly GCA_039583875.1). Taxonomy (NCBI): domain Eukaryota; kingdom Viridiplantae; phylum Streptophyta; class Magnoliopsida; order Asparagales; family Orchidaceae; genus Platanthera; species Platanthera guangdongensis. The sequence continues at coordinate 16,821,438 of CM077153.1, read as the reverse complement.
GAACTTCATCATCAATTGGTACATGTAGTTCTCCCCCTAGACAACAGCCACTATCTTCTTTTATAGTGAGTTTGTCCATCTTCTTTGTTAAACCTGTGGGGCTGCATGCACTACTAGACAACTCATTGTTAATAAGTTTAGTCTCATCAAATACTACATGTACAGTTTCTTCTACAACTTGTGTAGACAAGTTATAGACTCTATAAGCCTTACTGTTGTTGTTGTACCCAACAAAAATTCCCTCTTGGGACTTGGCAGCAAACTTAGTTAAGTAAGACTTACCATTGTTAAGTATGAAGCACTTGCAACCAAAGATCCTGAAGTAGGATAGGTTTGGTTTCCTGCCTTTCACAACTTCATAGGGGGTCTTGTTGAGGCTTTTAGTGATGGTAGCCCTATTTATAACATGGCATGCAGTATTAACTACTTCAGCCCAGAAATATTCTGGTAGTGATGTATCACTTAATAAGGTCCTACCAGCCTCAATCAAGGTCATATTCTTCCTTTCAGCAATGTCATTTTGCTGAGGTGTTCTAGGTGAAGAAAACTCTTGAAATATCCCAAAGTCTTCACATAGTTTTGTCATGCTATCAGACTGAAACTCAGTACCATAGTCACTTCTTATTTTGACCACTGTACTATTTAGTTCATTCTGAATTTGCTTGACAAAGCTATAGGAGACATTAGGTGTTTCAGATTTCTGTCTTAAGAAGAACACCCAGGAAAACCTTGAGTAGTCATCTACAACTACAAAGGTATAGACCTTCCTACCTAGGCTGTGAACTGGCATTGGACCAAAGAGATCCATATGCAAGAGGTATAAACATCTCACAGCATCTTTGTTTTATATGCTTCTAAAGGTGGATCTAGTCTGCTTGCCCTTTTGACAAGCTGAGCAAATACCATCTTTAACACACTTAACTTGAGGACCATTCCTCACTAACTCTTTGCTAAAGAGTTTGCCAATTATCTTGTAGTTTAGATGGGCTAGCCTCTTGTGCCATTTGACACAATGAGAGACTGTCTCATCTGCTACAAGACACACTTGAGAACCATTGTTCTCAACCATAACGTCTAAGCAATAGACATTCCTTTTCCTATAACCAGTCAAAATGATCTCTTGATCAGTTGACCTCTTGATATGACAACCATTTTTAACAAATGAGATGTCATACCCTACATCACTTAATTGACTTATACTTATTAGGTTGTGTTTCAACCCTTTAACATAAGCCACTTGAGTAATGGTAACCAAGTTACTAGAAATATTACCAAATCCTTTGATGATTCCTTTTTCAGAACCACCAAAGGTGACTTTTGGACCATCTTTTATTGGAATGTAGTCCCTTAGTAATCCTCTAGTTCCAGTCATATGTCTGGAACATCCACTGTCCAAGTACCATGTTGGGGCATGACCATTTGGACTCACCTGCAAAATAGATTAATGAACCTTAGAACCCAAAGAATTCTTGGGTCCTTGGTACTTGTTAGTTTGCATCCTGAGAAAGCTACCTACTAGTTTTCCAATAGGCAGTTTGCTACTCACTTTGGCACTAGCATTGTGCCAACAGTCCATTGCAAAGTGGCCAACCTTGCCACAACACCAACACTCAAACTTATTGTACCTTTGCTTAGGTACAGTCTTAGTTGTTTTATCCACATCTGGCTTATTGAGTGTTGGGGCTTTGCCCTTGGACTTGGACTTGGACTGAACAGTCCTTGCAGGTCTTGTAAAACCCAGTCCAGCCTTATCTTTGTGATGAACAAATTCATCAATTAAAGGTAGAACTGACTTAGGTTTAGAAAACCTAGCAACTAAGTCCTTTTCCTTCTGAAGATTAATCTCCAGACTCTTGATTTGATCATTCTTAAATGATATAGTTCCCATTTAAATCACAGTTATGTGCTTCAATCTGGCTATCTCATTAAGCTTTTGATCAAATAACTTCTCAAATTCTGTTGCAGCAGCTTTGAGATCAGCAATTTCCTTTGCCTGACTTTTGGCTAGGGACTTGCTCTTCTTGTAAGCTTGCAACAGTACTTTATATTCATCTATCAGCTGATGAATATCTTCTTCAGACTCAGATGCACTCTCATCATTTGATGATGATGAATCTGATTCTGAACTGGAACAAGAAACTGAACTTAAAGTTGAACTTTGTACCTTACTGGGTCCTGGCTGCTCCAGGATTTTGTCATTTTCAGTCAATGCCATCAGTCCTTGGCACTGACAGTCTTCTTGCTCATATATAGAATCCATAATCTGCATGAATTCTTCTTCTTCTTCAGCAAACAGCCCTATGTATGCCTCAGCATCTGACTCAGTTTCTGAAGAAGAAATATCTGGCAGAGTCTTCTCCTTTTTGGCAACAAAAGACTTCTCTTTCTTGCCTTTGAAATGAGTCTTCTTCCTGTCACTAGACTCCTTTCTCTTTTCTGGACAATCTACAACAACATGACCTTGTCTATTGCAGTAATAGCACACTATTTTTGAAACAGTTACCTTGCTAGATTTAGTCCTCTTCCTGTCCTTCTTTGAAGCCTTTTTATTCTGATATAAGTCTTCTTTTCCCTGTGAAGTAGAAGGCCTTGACCTCCATTGTTTCTTCTTTAAAAACTTCTGAAAATGTCTAGTGAAGGCAGCAAAGTCTTCATCACTTTCACTGCTTTCAGACTTTGTGCTGACAGACTCATCTGACTCTGATTCAGCAACCTTTGGAGGTGGAGTTGGTGACTTACTCCTGTACTTTCTGGGGGCTTCTATCTTGAAAGCTACTGTTCTTTCCTTATGTTCATTTCTTGTTGATTTCTCCTCCTCTTTCCTCACTGTCAACTGCATTTCATATGACAACAATTTGCCAAACAGTATAGGTGGATGAATTTCTCCCAACTTAGCCATTTCTCTAATGGCACAGATCTTGGTGTCCCAATCTTTAGTTAGGGACCTTAGAAACTTGTCATTGAGTTCATAATTACTGAACTCTCTTCCATAAGACATGAGTTCATTCACTATCCTATAGAACCTCTTATAGCACTCAGTTATGCTATCACCCTTTCCTTGTCTAAAACTTTCATACTCTTGATTTAGCAAGGATTTTCTGTCTTGCCTTACTTCTTCAGAACCCTCCATATACACAATAAGAGTATCCCACATCTCTTTGGCTGTCTTACAGTGTATAAGATTCTGAAAAGTTGCATCATCTATGGCACTCACTATAATGTTTTGAGCCCTTTTGTCCATGGTGACTAGGACAATCTCATCCTTTGTCATTTCAGAGAAATCCTTTGGTGTTCTCTTTGCATCTAGAACTGATATCTTCATGGGCACATATGGCCCCTCTTTGACTGTGATATAAATCCTAGGGTCTGAGGCTTCCATAAACAGCCTTACCCTTTCCTTCCAGATCCCAAAAATCTCTTTCCTACATATAGGTAATTTCATGGATCCCAATTCCTTGTGATTATCTGTGGAACCCATGGTTATTGATTTTCTTGAATCTATAATTTGACTTAGACTGAAACTGCCAATCAGGATCTCCTCAGACAGTTAGTCCTTTTTGAGGAACCTCCCTCTGATACCACTTGAAAGATATAGTACCTAAACACCTAGAGTAGGGGTGAATAGGTGTTTAAATTCTTTTTAACTTTTTATGCCAGCAATCAGTTTCTAACATAGATTTATATCTACTTTTGCACAGCAATCACACAGCATTCACAACAAATCGCAATCACAGCAGACACAGAGTTTTATAGTGGTTCCCCAAGCTTTGGGTACATCCACTTTCCCCCTTCGCCTATCTAGCAGTGTACTAGATTCGACCAAACTTCTGCACTATCTCAGAACCCAACACAGGCTCCTACACCTCAGGCCCAAGGCCCTACAACTCAGCTTTTCCACAAAGCCTACACTCAGCCACAAAGGCCTACACTCAGCCATCAAGGCCTACACTCAGCCACAAAAGGCCTACACTCAGAGATTCCAATCTCCTACCCTCAGCCTTTATAATTTCAGGCTTACAATCTCAGATCCCTAAGGATCCTACAAGTTATAATGAATACAAAATGTATAAACTCAATAACTTAGATGAAAGAGAGATAAGTTGTGAGATTCTTGATGAGTTCTTGGAAGAACTCAGCTGGACTCAATCTGACTTAGCTTTCTTCAAAGCTTCTTGAAAGTAGAACTCAATAAGATTGACTCCTTCTGCAGTTGATCATTGATCTCTGCTACTTAAGATTCAGACCAATCTGAATCCTTCTTCTCAGCTGGGTTCCAACAGCTGATTTCTTGGATGGAGCTCTCTCTCTCCAACTTCTTAGATCTTCACTTGAAAGCTAGATCTTCTTTAAATCTGAACTTGGACTTGTGTTCAATCTCTTCAACAACTTGTTGATCAATCTCTTCTGTAGACAGTATAGGCCTATTTATAGGCCTTCTTCATGGTAACCGGCTGGTCCGGTCCATAACTGAATTCTGACAACTCTGACAGGTGCTGTAGACCGGCTGGAATGGCAGCTGTCAAGTCATCCAGTCAGTTCTTAAAAATTCTGTAACTGTCCAGATGTGTCGAGACTATCTGTCTTTAAGTGTCGACACTTATAGACCAAGTGTCGACACATGTTGTCTAATTGTCGACACTAGTCTAAAAGGTGTCGACACAAATCCTTGTGTTGTAGATTTTGTATCTCGACACTACTTCTTCTTCATGTGTCGACACTGAAATTGAGTGTCGACACAAGTACTTGTTCTTCAGTATTTTGCTGAATTCTTCTAAGTGTCGACACAACACCTTTGTGTCGACACATCTTCATGTGTTGTATCTGTTAAGTGTCGACACTGCTTCTTGGTGTCGACACATGTCTTCAGTGTTGATACTTGTTGAGTGTCGACACATTGCTCTGGGTGTCGACACTTTATTCTTCTGTCAAGACTCTGGCTGAGTGTCGACACATTCCCTTAGTGTCGACACTTGTACTTAGAATATTTTGTTGAACTTTGCTGTTCTTTGCTAAGTGTCGACACAACTCCTTGTGTCGACACTTTCTTCAAGTGTTGAGTCTTCAGCTAAGTGTCGACACATTGTTCTGGGTGTTGACACTTACTTCCAGTGTTGACTCTTCTGCTAAGTGTCGACACATTGTTCTGGGTGTCGACACTTACTTCAAGTGTTGACTCTTTTGTTGAGTGTCGACACATTATTCTGGGTGTCGACACTTGTACTTGGTCTCTGCAGACTTTTGCTGAGTGTCGACACAGCCTCCAAGTGTCGACACTTTCTGATGTAAACACAACTTCACTAGGTGTCGACACAACTGTTAAGTGTCGACACAGCTTTACTGGCTTTTCTTCATTGAGTGTCGACACAGCTCCTTGTGTCGACACTTTCTGTCTGGTGTCGACTCAGCATCCCTGGTGTCGACACAATGACTCCAAGTGTCGACACTGCTTGCCTGGGTGTCGACATAAGTCTTCTTAAGTGTCGACACTTTCCCTCTGGGTGTCGACACATGGACTTAGAAACTTTTTGCTTCAGTCCTGCAAATACTTAACCTGCACAAGTAAACTCAACAACACATCAAATACATTTTGATGTATATCATTGAGTTGGGTGAGGCTTCTTCAAATCAGGTACATTTGAACCAATGTACCCAACATCGCCGCGCCTTCTTTCTCTTCGCTTCCTTCTGTTCTCGCGCGGTCTCCTTGTTGCTCGCGCGGTCTCTTTTCTATGGACTCCACACAATCCGCCTTGGTGGTCACATCTTCTGGTAGTGCCCATGTTGTTACTCACGGCAGATGTTTGATCGAATCTAGTGCTACAAATCATATGACAGACAATCCTCGGTGTTTTTATCTTCTAGAAACACATGATCGGTTGCCCCCAGTCTTTGTTACAGATGGCTCTCCCTCTCCGGTCAATGGGACGGGCGTGGTTCAAGTCACTCTGTCTCTTTGCCTGACAGATACCCTCTATTTGCCCAAGTTCCCTTGCAATTTATTATCGGTTACTTCTCTATGCAAGCAATTACGGTGTTCCGTCACATTCACTCCTACTTCTCGGTGGAATGACCTTCCTTATACGGGATGAAGTGGGCAACTTTAGTCATGCGATCTATTATGACCCAAATTGCGTCATGCCCCTCGGAGTGCGGGCAAACCCGTGATGAAGTCCATAGATATATCTTCTCACTTCCATTTAGGGATAGACAGAGGTTGCAGAAGACCACCAGGGCATTGACGCTGAGCTTTCGCCTTATGATACGTCAGGCAATGAGAGACAAAACGAGCAATGTAATTCTTCATACCAGGCCACCACACAATCTGCTTCAGGTCATGATACATCATATTATTTCCTGGATGACTAGAGGTGCGAGATTGATGAGCTTCTCGGCAAGTACTATCCAATAGTTCAGCAACATCGGGAATGCAAAGGCGACCTCGAAAATGCAAAACATTATCAGAGATGGAAAAATCTGGGAGAGTTCCAAGTTCAGCAGATTAAGTTTTTTAAAAATCTGGGAGAGTTCCATGGCCGGTCCGGTGCGGTTTTCAAAAGCTTGCAAAAAATTGAGTTTTTTAATTCTATGTTATTTTTATAATACGTTTGACAGTTGTTATTCACAGATTAAATTTTTTAAAAAAAATTTAAATAATATATTTCAGAATGTATATAAAAAATATTGAACTGTTGAATGCATGAAGAAAAACTATGATTTTAAGAAGTGCTAGATATATTTTTTTTATTGTTCCAGTAAAATAATTAACTATAAATATCATTCCACTCATTATAAACCCCCACTGGAAAAACAAAGACAAGAGAGGAAATTTTCAGTCCCAAAGGGAGACTATATAAGAGACAATAACCAACATCAGGGAGACCATAGAAGAGAGAACATGCATCTACCAGGCAACCAAGCTTGCCTATTTGTAAGAAAACAAATCATCAACAAAAAGATTGCTTTTGGATGTGCAAAAACTACAGGATACCCAACCACTCAGCACAGAGTTGCTGGTATGGAAAGAAGGAGGAAGCTAAATTTACAGAAGAAGAGCATGGAGGAGAGAAATATGCATTCCCACTATACATATGCAAAGCCAACATCGACGCCAACTCACCAACCCAATGGTTTATTGATAGTGCCTGCTCCAGTCATATGGTGCACTACAACAAATACTTTATTAGTCGTGATGAAACATTCAGGTTTGAAGTAATATTGGGAGATGGGAAGAGAAAGCCTATAGAAGGGAGAGACATAATAGCAGTTGTAAAAGGAGAAGTAAAACTAGTAGCCAATGTGTTGTGTGTACCATATATCCAACAAAACCTCATGAGCATAGGCCATATCTCTAGAAATGGCTGTCTCATAATCTTTGATCACCCTTACTGCCATCTAGTCAAGAAGAAGACCAATAAAATAGTAGTTTCTACCATGATAAACCCAAGCAACATTTATACCCTACACCTCTCCTTACCATACACCAGCTTAGCTCTTGCTTGCAATCAAAATCTATCTCCACCAATCTCCACCCTATGACATCAAAGGATGGGCCACCTAAATCACACATACCTTCAACAACTTCAAAGAAAAAAACATGGCAGAAGGGTTGCCCATTGCCACATTCCAAACCCAAACCTGTGATACTTGTGTAAGAGGGAATTCCCATAGGCATCCTTTCCCTCAGAATGCCACAAGAAGAGCTACTGGAGTACTTGATCGCATGCACATTTGTTGAAGTATGAAGGTCGGGCGGTCTGTTGCTGTTCGGAGACCGTGCGGTCTGGCGGTTTATCTAGCTGACCTGTCTGTCAGGCTGTTGTTGTTTGGTGTTCCAGCGGTCTGGCGGCTTGTCTCAGATGGCTTGGAGACCAGGCGGCCTAGCGGTCTCCTGTGGCGGCTTGTTCTCTGTGGCGCTTATTCTCTCCTTCTGTTGTTGTCGGGTGGTTAGCTGGCTTGTCTAACCGCACGACCTGTCTGGTTTGTCTTTTTGTAAAGCCGCATATACTTGTAAATTTTTGGTCCCACGTTACTTAATTGTAATCTCTCTCATCTCCTCCATTCTATAAAAGGGAGGCTATACCATTGTAATTGATATCTTTTTTGGATAATAAAATTTGCATTACTCCAAATTTTCGGTCTGCTTTTCTTGTTCGCACATGGTATCAGAGCCATCGATCTTTTCCTCCTGATTCTGTGAGCTTCCTCCTTCCACGCAACCTGTCCGCACGGCTTGCTTCTTCTTCTCGCACCCTGTTTGCGACTTATTTCTTCCGCCTGTTTGCGCCTTGTCCGCGCGACTTGCTTCTTCTTCTCGCAACCTGTTTGTGACCTGTTCTCACGATCTGTTTCTTCTCTTGTCGCGTCTGTTCGCGCGGTTTCTTTCTCCTCTTGGTCCCTGCCCTTTGGGTGCGCGGCCTATCTCTTTTTTTTCCGCGACCTGTTTTCGTGGTTGCTCTGCCTCCTCTCTCGTCGCGGTCTCTTTCTTCGCGCGGCCAGTTTCTATTCGTGCGATTTATTTTTTTGTTCGCATGTCCTGTTTGACTTTCTCGTGAACTTCTCTCCTATTCGCGTGGTTTAAGCTCTAGTCGTGCGACTTCTTTCCCTCTGCTTTGCTCTCTTCTTGCTGTGGCCATCCTAGTCGCACGCCCCGCTTGCTGGTCGCCCGGCTTGGTCTTTCTGCCCTTGTCGCCGCGCCTTCTTTCTCTTCGCTTCCTGCTGTTCTCGCGCGGTCTCCTTGTTGCTCGCACGGTCTCTTTTCTATGGACTCCACACAATCCGCCTCGGTGGTCACATCTTCTGGTAGTTCCCATGTTGTTACTCATGGCAGATGGTTGATCGACTCTGGTGCTACAAATCATATGACAGACAATCCTCAGTATTTTTCTCTTCTAGAAACACATGATCGGTTGCCCCCAGTCTTTGTTGTAGATGGCTCTCCCTCACCGATCAATGGGACGGGCGTGGTTCAAGTCACTCTGTCTCTTTGCCTGGCAGATACCCTCTATGTGCCCAAGTTCTCTTGCAATTTATTATCGGTTACTTCTCTATGCAAGCAATTACGGTGTTCCGTCACATTCACTCCTACTTCTTGTTCTTTTCAGGATCCGGACTCCCAACGGACAATAGCTACTTGTACTGAGAGCGACGACCTCTACTTCCTCGACAACGTTTCTGCTCTATCCTCCTTCTCCTCCTCCTCTACAGATCTTCTCCAATGGCATCTTCGCCTTGGTAATGCTCCTCTCCGGCTTCTTTGTCAGCTTCTACCCCACCTCCCTCCACATCATCCACCTCTCAACTGTGATGCATGTCAGCTTGGCAAGGATCACCGCTCCTCCTTCCCACCAACACAAAGTCGCGGCTCTTCCCTTCCATTCGATCTCGTTCACTCTGACGTATGGGGTCCTGCTCTTACCCTCACCATCGGTCGGGGTAGTTCATATTTTATCACATTTATTGATGACTTCTCTAGGTGTACGTGGGTATATCTTTTAAAAGATCGCTCCGAACTATTCTCTTTCTGGACATCGTTTTATTATATGATTAAGACTCAGTTTGATACCTCCATTAAACTCCTTCGTTCTAACAATGCTAAGGAATATCTTAGCCATGAATTCTCCTCTTTCTGTATGCAACATGGTGTTATTCATCAAACTAGCTGTGTCTACACCTCACAGCAAAATAGGGTGACGGAATGCAAAAACCGTCACCTCCTCAATGTCGCTCGCACTCTGCTGACCCACATGCACGTTCCTCGCTCCTATTGGGGCTATGATGTCCTCCTCTCCTGCTATCTCATCAATCGCATTCCCTCCACAGTTCTCAACGGTGTCACCCCATTCTCCATTCTTTATCCGAACCAGAATCCGTTTCCTCCTACTTTGCGCATCTTTGGGTGCACCGCCTTTGTGCACTCTCCCGCTGCCACCCATGATAAACTCTCACCACGGGCCACTAAATGTTCTTTCTGGGGTACTCTACCACTCAGAAAGGTTATTGTTGCTTTGACCCTGTTACCCGCAAGCAGTTCGTCTCTGCGGATGTCACCTTCTTTGAAAATGCATCTTACTTCTCTCTCGTGTCCTCCTCTCCTCCTAATGATCCTACTTCTCATATCAACCCATTCATTCCCTCTACACCTATTGACGTTCCGCCACCTCCACCATCTCTACCACCTCCGCCATGTCCATCTCCCGCAATATCTCCCACTTCTCCGCTGTCATCTCTCTCTACTCCTGGGCCAGCTCTCTCCACCACGGATGCTCTAAATACTGAGGAACCCGCTGACCTATATCTCCCTATTACTCTTCATAAAGGGATTCAGGCATATACCCAACACCCGCTTGTTGTTGTCGTTTCCTATGATCGTCTTACCCCTTCTCGCAGAGTTTTTACACTGGCTATCTTGGTCACTGTCACCCCCCGTTCCTACCAGGAGGCCCTTACTATTCCTCATTGGAAGGCTGTCATGGTTGAGGAGATTTCTACTCTCACTGAATGGGGTACATGGACCCTCTGTCCTCCTCCCTTCGGCACAGATGTTGTTGGTTGCCGCTGGGTCTTTGTTGTCAAATTTCATACTAATGACAGGTTGGATCGCTACAAGGCCCGCCTGGTGGCCAAAGGCTTCACTCAGACCTATGGTGTTAATTACTTCGACACCTTCTCTCATGTTGCTCATCTCAGCACCATTCGGGTCCTTCTCTCTATCGCTGTCAACAGGGATTGACCCATTTCGCAACTGGATGTTAAGAATGCTTTTCTCTACGGTGATCTACAGGAAGATGTTTACATGGAGCAACCTCCTGGGTATGTTGCTCAGGGGGAGACACGAGTATGTCGGCTAAAGAAGGCTATCTATGGCCTCAAGCAGAGCCCTCGTGCTTGGTTTGACAAGTTTAGCGACATTGTTGCGGCCATTGGTTTTGCAAAAAGTTTATTCGATCACTCCTTATTCGTTCGAAAAACCGCCTCTAGTCTGGTAGTTCTTGCGGTTTATGTTGATGACATTCTTCTTACTGGTGATGACCAGGATGTGGTAACTCTGACAAAGAAACACCTCCGTCAACACCTGGTTACAAAGGATATGGGCTCCCCGAAATACTTTCTGGGGATTGAAATCTCTAGGAAGCCCAACTTCATGGTCCTTTCCCAACGGAAGTATGCTCTTGATCTTCTAAAGGAGGCAGGATTGACTGGTGCTAAACCTACCTGTTGTCCCATGGCTACTGGAGAAGACAAAACTTGGACAGATGACTCTCCTCTTCTATCCGATCTTACGAGGTACCGACGTCTGGTTGGCAAACTTATTAATCTCACGGTAACCAGACCCGACATATCTTATGTTGTTGGCAAGCTGAGCCAGTTCATGCAAGCTCCTAGGGAGTGTCATCTACAATCTGTCCTGAGAATATTGGAGTATATTAAAGCAGCACCAGAGAAAGGACTCCTTTTTCAGAAAAATGGTCACTAAAGGGTTGAAGCGTACTCAGATTCGAGCTATGCTGATGACAAAGGTGACCGCAAGTCAACATCAGGTTTCTGCACGTTTGTTGGAGGCAATCTTGTGAGTTGGAAGAACAAGAAACAGTCTGTGGTCACCAGGTCTAGTGCAGAAACGAAATATCGCAGTATGGCGTCGACCACGTGTGAGTTGAAATGATTATGGGCTCTCATGCTTGACTTAGGATAGGTCTACAACTATCCTCTTCCTGTGTTCTGTGACAACAAGGCCGCGATATACATCTCCAAAAATCCGGTCTTTCATGAGAGAACAAAACACATAAAAGTTGACTGTCATTTTATTCGGGAAGAGATCTTGAAGAAACAGATTTGTACTACGTTCGTCACTTCCGGCAACGAGTGACGGACGTCTTCACCAAGCCGGTGTCCGCTTCCTTTTTCCACATTTGCGATAAGCTGGGCATGATTGATATCTATGCTCCAGCTTGAGGGGGAGTGTTGAAGTATGGAGGCCGGGCGGTCTATTGCTGTTCGGAGACCGGGCGGTCTGGCGGTTTATCAAGCCGACCTGTCTGCCGGGCTATTGTTGTTTGGTGTTCCAGCGGTCTGGCGGCTTGTCTCAGACAGCTTGGAGACCGGGCGGTCTAGCGGTCTCCTGTGGCGACTTGTTCTTTGTGGCGCTTATTCTCTCCTCCTGTTGTTGTCGGGCGGTTAGTCGGCTTGTCTAACCACATGACCTGTCCGGTTTGTCTTTTTTAAAGCCGCATATACTCGTAAATTTTTAGTCTCACATTGTTTAATTGTAATCTCTCTCATCTCCTCCATTCTATAAAAGGGAGGCTATATCATTGTAATTGATACCTTTTTTGGATAATAAAATTTGCATTACTCCAAATTTTCGGTCTGCTTTTTCTTGTTCGCACAACATTGATGTTTTGGGTCCTGCCAACACTGCTACAATAGGAGGAAAAATTACTACCTTTTGATTGTCGACGAATACAGCCGTTACATGCGGCTTTACCATCTAGAACAAAAATCTGATGCCTTTGCTCTCTTCAAAAACTTCAAGGGGCAAGTGGAGAATCAATTCAACAAGACAATCAAAACCTTGAGAAGTGACAGAGGAGGAGAGTTCACCTCAAATCTTTTTACTCATTTTTTGTTTAGATGCAGGTATAAGAAGAGAACTCACCACTGCATGAACCCCACAACAAAATGGTGCCGTCGAAAGACGAAATCAAATTGTGGTAGAGATGGGAAGGACAATGATGCTGCACAAAAACTGCCCCAAATCCTACTGGGGAGAAGGTGTTGCTACTGTCGTCTACCTCCTCAATAGGTGCCCAACCAAGGCGCTGGAACATTGTACACCATATGAAGCTCTTCATCAACGAAAACCAAGTGTGTCTCACCTGCACACTTTCGGGTGTATTGCTTATGCACACAAAGTAAGAGAGAAGAAAGACAAACTTGATGAATCAAGCACAAAATACGTGCTTGTTATCTACAACGACCTGAGCAAGGCCTACATGCTTATTGAACCTCTTTTAAAGAAAATCTTGATATCCCGTGATGTTATATTTGATGAAGCAGGTACTTGTCAATGGAGCTCAGAACAACCTTCGTCACCTACAGCTTTGGTGTCGGTTGAGCTGAGTACCAGTCTCAGCTCCATCCTTGCACCTACCTTCCCACATCGGGAGCATCCTGCTTCTGACTCTAACTGTGATTTATCATCGCCCTGCAAGACCAAATCCATCGGAGAAATCTATCAAAGAGCAGAGTATGCGCTTTGCTCTTCCACACCCCTCACACATGAAGCTGTAGCAAAAGAAGAACACTGGAGACATGCAATGCAAGAAGAATTAGCTGCAATAGAGAAGAACAACACTTGGTCCCTCGTCACCAGACCCAAAGGTCGGGACATCATCGGGCTTAAGTGGGTGTTCAAGGTAAAACAAAATGAAGAAGGTAAGATCCTGAAATATAAAGTGCGGCTCGCTGCAAAGGGCTATTCACAGCTCCCAGGAGAAGATTACTCTAAAACATTTGCACCAGTAGCAAGGATGACGACAATTTGTATCCTACTTGCTCTTGCTGCTCACCATAATTATCCAATTTTTCAGCTAAACGTAAAATCCGCATTTCTCAACGGCGAAGTTCATGAAGAAGTTTATGTTTCTCAGTCACCAGGATTTGAACTTAGAGGGGGAGAGAAAGATAAAGTGTATCGACTTCACAAAGCTATGTATGACCTAAAGCAAGCCCCTCGGGCATGGCATGAGCACATCTACTCGTACTTCATCAATGAAGGATTCACCAGAAGCGTCAATGAGCCAACGCTCTTTGTCAAAAAATAGGAAAAAGGAGGATTAAGCATATGCCTCTACGTGGATGATCTAATCGTCACTGGGACGGATTTAGATCTCATCTGGATATTCCAAGATAACATGAAAAAGAAGTATGCAATGACGGATCTTGGACCACTTCAATTCTTCCTCGGTCTCCAGATCAAATACCTTCCAAGCGGATTATTTCTATCTCAACAATTATATGCAACCAACCTCCTTATCAAATTTAAAATGCAGGATTGTAATCCAGCAGCAACACCAATGTCTACTTCCGACAAGCTCACAGTAAAATAGGAAGGGGAGGAAGCTACAAACAAAGAAAAATACAGGAGCATATTAGGCTCTTTAATCTACCTCGCCCATACAATACCGGACATTGAAAATGCAGTGAACAACGCTGCAAGATTCGTAAGCAATCCCTCAAAAGCCCACTTCGCAGCTGCAAAGAGGATCCTCTGCTATGTATAAGGTACAAAGAATTTGGGGATTTTCTACTCTAACCTTAAAATAGAGAAACTTGTGGGCTACACCGACTCCGACTGGGCCGGAGATCTCTCAGATCGAAAGAGCACAAACGGTTATCTTTTCCAACTTGGGGCAAATCCTGTTTCCTGGAGCTCAATGAAGAAACAATTTGTCGCCTTGTCGACAACAGAGGCAGAATACATGACACTTAATAAAGCAGCTTGTGAAGCCATATGGTTGAAACGCCTAAGTAAAGAGATAAGAGATGAAGAAGAAAAGGAATAAGGAGTGAAGGGCACACCCGGTCCCAACGAGTTTTAAACTCCCAAGCTTCGAGTCATACAGCGAAAAGGAGGATCCCTTAGTGCATGTAAACCATTTCACCACGATCATTTGCGTCTTTAACGCGCCCGATCTGCTGCCTTGTCAGGTCTTCCCCGCCACTCTGAAGGGGAGGGCAAGAACCATGTACCACTCGTTCAAAAAGAGGACCATCCAGAACTTTGCACAACTCACCCATCAGTTCTTGGACTAGTTCATAGCAAACCGCTGCATCACGAAGGACCCATCTCATCTCTCTAGAATCCGCCAGAATGAGGGGAAAACCCTCAAGGAGTTCTTCCGAAGGTTCACTACAGAAGCCAGACAGATCCCGAGGGTGGACCCGGAGTTCTTGCGCGAACTCTTCTTCGGGGGGCTCCAGACATGCGGGTTCTATTCTGCCTTAATGAGAGAAATAGTCCCCAGTTATCCAGACCTGATGCACCGAGTAGAAACTCTGACTGCGGTCGATGAAGCAATTAAAGCACATCATAAATAGTTTGAAGGAGGAGCCAAGAGGAAGAGAGAGGAACCTGTCTCAGGGCATCAGGAAGAATGCATGGAGAACTTCCGGTAGTGGCATCATCGCGAGGATCGCCCACCTAAGCGGTACCAGGAGTACACACCGCTCAATACCTTGTGCACAAATGTACTCTACGCCGTCCAAGATGTCTCAACGTTACGAAAGCCACGGGAAGCTCCCATTGGGAGGGGAGATCAGAGCAAGTACTGTGAGCTCCATAAAGGAATGAGACATTCCCCCGATGATTGTGTAAGGCTCAAGGATGAGATAAAAAACTCGTTCGACAAGGCATCCTTGATAGATTCCTGTAGAATCACATAGGAAATCGCCAAGCTCAGCAAATAAGGTAGTATCCGCCTGCGTGTCAAGAAGCACAAGAGGTACGATAAGTGGTTGGAATGGTGGAAACCATAGTCGGTTCCCCCTTCCCCGTCGTAAATTCTATCACACGGCTCGTTGAATGGGCAATCTGATTTGGGCCTGGGCAACCATATCCTCCAGGTGTTGTTTCAAGATATGTTCCGATTTTGGCCGAATGAACCGTTTGAAAGCGAAATTGGTGCTACGCAAAGCTGAGAAAAGAACAGACCAGATTCAGTGCAATTGTAGAAGATGCAAAGTTTCAATGAGAAAATCCTTCAGATCCTGGATTTCATCAGGTAGAAGAAATTTGAGAGCAATCGTTCGGAGCAAGCAACGCTCCAAGGGGTCGATCATTGGTGAAGTGTTTATGACATCTTTTCAGAGATTAAGCCCTTATAATGCCAACTGACGTTCATTGCCCAATGCGCTGAGGCTGCGAGGTTTCTTATTGTGACTCGATTAAGAGCTGCGCTCATGCGATGTTGGTCTTGGTTTCCAAAGGTTGCGATTGGACTGAATGGAATGGGGCGCGTTGCTGACTTTGACGCTAGATTGGCGCCAATCAATAGATCGACGTCATTAGCATGGACCATGGATCACCATCGTCCCGCGGTACAAAATCGTCATCTTCAACGATGCGATGATCATCGTGAGCCAGCTCGACAATAACAGCGACAACATCAAGGGCATTAAACACAATCACATTGAATGTGTGACTCGACTAAATTGCATTATCGACGATTGATTACGCGACCATTCCAACTGATTTTAGTTGCCTTGCAAGAATTTCGGGTAGTTGAGGAAGGGATTGTCCAAATGTTGTCGTCAATCCAAATTCATCATCACAATTATCATTCGAGAGAGGCAATAGATAAAACAATGCCTACAGAGACGTAGGTGAGGGAGTGATGCTTTCGGTCAAAAACAGTGTGAGATACTGATGGAGAATGATTTGCATCACAGAGATTGGCAAATACGCCTACAAGGATCAATTGAGGTTCGCCTCAAAAGTTGATTTGAGCGACAATGACATGAATAAACAAGTTCCCTCCTTTCAAGGATATGGTCTCTGGGCAAATGACACGTCCATGGCGCCACAAGTTTTTGTTATTCGCAGATCCACGACGTAGACTCGAACGAAAAAAGCTATCCACGATGGTAATCTACATGGATGCGATGACGTTAAGCAATTTTTGATGTGCTTTCTCTGTGTCTTGTGGCAAGCAAGAATTTTGCTCGTCACAATGCACTTGGATTGGGGCACATCATTCTCGATTTCCCACTTTACAATGCGATCCAACATTGTATCTAATTCAGCCTCAATGATGAAGCCTTTCCGCATTGGAGCTTGTCTTGTGTCAACAATGATTTGGGCCATGATTTCTCGTGTCAAGCACGATACATGTCGTTAGAATTATCCGGTACCTCATGATCGGGTGGTGATTGTCGAGGAGAACAATGATGTTCTCGAACTCTTCCATCAATTCCCGCTCATCACAGTACTTGTCCAAGTACATGATGAATAGTGAAGTATCAATACCATAAGCGTTGTACCATTTTAACAAACCGCGACCAATAGATCAACATTCTGCATTGCCCGCCGTGATTGCGAATTGATGGGAGAGGATTTGTTGGTGCTCGTTCATGACGGAGTGCAATCCATCAACGGGGGTGAATTTTCTGCCGTTGAACTCATCTGTCAATTTCAAGCGTCCCGGCACGTTGACATGATGGTCGGCCGAGAGATAAGTCTCGGTGATGGCACCTTCCATTCAGGTGAAGAACGGGAGTTGGCGAGCAATGTAATCGTTGACCAGGCCTATCAGCATCGATTCCACTGGATTAAGAGTGTCATTATACCCGTTGCAATGCCGAAAGAATAACGAAAAATCATGAAACACTATCGGATTCTGAGGCGATGACGATTGCCCAAATGCGGCATCCCGAGGGCGCATTTCCAAATACCACGACACGTGACCATGATATAGCGCGTCTTGACGCGCGTATCGAGTCGTCCAGGGACAACGAATCACCTTGGCGGCATCGACATTGCCGGAACGGGATGTGTACAAGTCGTATGCCATTTGAACAAGACCGACGTCGTACGCGCTCTGTTCGAACAGATGCACGGGATAGTTAAGGACGATGGACGTCAGGATCAACTTCTCGGTTTTGGCCTCGTCCATGACATGTAACGTGGCACCATAGCCGCCTGAACTCTTCAACTTCTTGCATATGTATCGAGCACAGAGAGAAAATGCGGTGGTGTCGATGCAATTGATGATTCGTGGGGCACTGAATTGATTGCAGGAAAAAGTCAGCTTTGTTGCAAGATAGACATCCACCTGCTGTCATGTTGACCCCGTACTATCATTCTAGATTGATCACGAACAACCAAATAGGACTTTAGTGTCAGGTATTGTGCATTAAAGCCTGTTATCATTGAAAATTGCACAAGACGAATATCATCCCCTATCCAGGGGCTAATATTTCGGTGCGGGATCACGTATATGAAGAAGGTGCACTTGACTGCATTTCTATCATGCATAACGCCAGTCGCAATATCAGACGGCTCACCTTCCTCCCGTGCAATGGGAAAGTGTGAGGTCCGTACGCAAAATTTACTCCTATCCAGGGGCACAACTATTCTTGCACTCATACAAATTCACAGATTTCCTCCGGGAATTTCAGGGGGTGGAGTTCCTCTTTTGCGACTGGCTCGAGCGGAATCAAAAAAATGGTTAACACGAAAGTTGTGGAATTAATGTTTTTCGGACCGAGTTTTTTCGGAGCCCAAATCGGGGGTCTAAACGACCTCAAATCAAAAAATGTTCAACATGAAAGTTGTTCGTCTCGGGGATATATACAACTTTCATGTTAACCATTTTTTTGATTCCGCTCGAACGAGTCGCAAAAGTGAAACTCCACCCCCTGGAGTTCCTGGAAGAAATCCAGGGGATCCGGATCCCAAATTCATGGACTTAATTTTTTTTCTCAACCGTTGGCGGAATTCAAATCCGAAAGAGTGTTGTATTCGCATTTGAAAAAACACTCTTTCTTTATTAAATATTTACATTAAAATAATACAAAATAATATTTGTTTTGTTGCGGGTCACCCGATTTTTCTCGGTCCGGAGAATCAGACTGTCTTAGCTCGGAGTTGGACCGGGTGCGCAAACAGTTAATGAAAAACAACAACAAATGACAAGAGATTTTTTTACGTGAAAATCCGAAAAATGTGACAAATCACGTGTTTGGATCTGTGTCGGACCAAAATCCGTTATTCGTTGAGTTTATAAGAGTTGACAGTTTGCTCGCAGGGTGACATGCCAACTCTATGTCACAAAGCTTTGAGAACAAGAATAACAGAAAAAAACTAAATTTATGATGTTCTCACAAGAGCATCCAAGGGAGCTGAGGATTCAGTGGGTCTTCGGGGCATGGATTAGAACGTTCTTCCGGAGAAAATATGCAAGTCCCTGCAACTTTGAGAGTTGCACACTTGACGGCCTAGAAAGGGAGCAGAACAAATTTCGAGCGGAGGAACGATCTAAGTCCCACGTCCTCGCCGGAAAACGTTAGAGCTCTCTTCAGCCTCTGAAGTTTCTTGTCTTCAAATGCCGCTCTGGAGGCCTATTTATAGTTTTCTGGAGGGACATGCTAGTAATTGCGCCAGAGTGGATTTTGTGCTGATGAATGACATCGCTTTGTTACGATCACCTGCATCATCAATTTTCAGAAAATGACGGGTGTGCCCCCCGGGCAGTCCGGGTAGGGTGCCTGGCAGTCGGCGATGGCCGGAGGCGGAGGCCGCAGACGTGTGCTCTATTGTGCTGCACGCGGGCAAGGCAGCTCTAGGGGGGACGGCGCGCGCGAGCGGGCTGCGCGCATGCACACCAGGCGAGTTTGCGCGCATGCGCACCTGGTGCGCTTGCGCAATGTGTGCGTTTGAGAGTGCGGGCTTGCCGCTTGCTTGCGTGTGTGTTTGACTTTGCCCTCTTCTCAAGCTTTTTGGGGCCTTTGGGATGAGCGCGGCTTCCCGCGTTCCACTCGTTTGGACGGATTGCTATGCCCATGTTGAAAATTGTGAAGTGGAAGTGGTTGATGGGGCAGGCCGGGCGGCCTGGGCGGATAGTGTCGGTGGACTGGGCAGACTAGGCAGACTGCTGTTATGCGGCCTGGTGATAAGTCTAGTGGAAGCTGGCTGTTCTTCTGAGCGGGTTGTTCGGATGAAGTCCACGGACTGTGCGGCCTATTATCTGCGGATAGGGCGTTGGCTGATTGGTTTAGCCAAGGAGCGGTCTAAGCGGATAAAGGCTTGCGGACTGGTGCATTGCTCAGTGGCCGCATTGCAAGCTTGTGTAACCGGCGGTTTGGCTCATGTCCGCGGGTAGCTTGCGGACTGGAGTGTCCGCGGTGTGTGCTGTTGCGGACTGGGCTTAGAGCTTGGCTGTGGCCTTGTTGAGCTCTGGTGATTCAGCAGGTGCTTTGCTGTGGAGGACTCTGGCGGACTGGTGTGTGGAGTCCGGCAAGTGGCCATTGTGTTGGACAGGTTGCGAGTTTCTTGCGGACTCAGCCTTTACTCAGGAGGAGTATGGCGGCCTGCTTGATGGTTGGCGGACGGGAGTTTATGTCCGTCATGCTCGCATTAGGCCTTTGATGGTTCTGGACTTGGTCACACTATGTGCCAAGATCAGGGTGTCCGCAGTATCCGCCAAGTCCACTGTTGACCGGGCGGACTGTTGCTAACTCTGTCTTTGGTCGTGGACTTATGTCGAATGGTGGCTTGGGTCTTGTTCTATGCGGACTGCCTTTGTTTTGAGCGGACAGCCATTAAAGGGGGTTGTTGTCCTACAGTGGTTGAAGGCTTTGCGGGCTGATGCCTTGTCCGCATAGCTTGGGCGGACTGATTGAAAGTTCGCCAAAGTTGCCTTTCTCCTGGCGGGTTGATCCTTGGTACCGGCTAAGTCCTTGCGGACTCAGCAGACGGTGGTTTAGCTAGCGCGCGGGCTAGGGCGGTGTCTCTATCTCTAGGGCGGTGACCACACTCCTCACCTCGCGTATAAATAGGACCACCCTGGCACATCTACAGTAACTGAGTGAGCAGTAAGTTGGGTTCAGCGAGGTGCTGCGGTCTCAGTTTTCTGTCCGCGCGGATTGATTCAGAGCTGACGGTTTGATGTGTGCAGGTCGCGCGGGTAGCTTCAAGGAGCCAGGAGTTTGGCTTTGACTTCGGTCAAGTACTTAGAAGTGTGCGGTCTCTGCGGATTCAGCAGGTCGCTCTGCGGCTTGTCAGTGCTCTGCTTCAACTTTGCCTGTTCCAATAACCTGTCCGCCGGTCTAAGGCGGGTAGGCGGCGGTCTGTTCCTCAGTTCCTCAGCAGGAGGCGAATAACGGTGTGTTCGCGCGGCCTCGCGGCTTTGGCGGACTCTGTGTCTATTCGGCGAATTGCAGCTTCAGCTTGGGTGGCTTCGGCGGACTTGGCGACCTCGGCGGTCTCGGCGGATTCCGGTTCTGTCTGCCCGGCTTGTTTGTTGAACTTTCTGTTATAGCTTGTGTACTAGCGAAATCATGTCTCGCTACGTATACCTCGCCATGTAAAGAAGTGAATGTGTAAAAGATCTGCTTGTGCTTCCATTGTTGTTGGTGTTAACCTTGTTCCTTAGTTTTCCGCTGGTTCAAAGTATGAACTGGGTAGTGCTGAAGATATTAATTTGGTTTGGGCTACCTTGCTGACCACTTTGAGAAAATTCAACATGGTATCAGAGCAAGGTTCAGTTGCGTGAGCAGTGGTCAACCAGTGTTGTTACTCTGTGTTAGAGTGGTGATCAACCTGTGTTGTTGCTCGGAGATGCTGAAAGGTGACCAACGGTTGTTGCAATGGAAGGAAGTTATGCAAGAGGTCTAGGCATTGAACTCTTAACGCCGACTAACTTCAAGAAGTGGAAGTCGTGCATGAAGAGTTATCTTCTGGGTAAGGAGCTATGGGAGGTCATCAGTGGTGACGACAGACAGGAAGTGACTGCTGTGTTTGGTACTGCTGAGCAGGTTAGGCTCTGAAGAAAAACGAATGCTAAGGCAGAGTTTATTCTCAAGAGGGCTGTTTCTCCAGAACTGTTTGATCACATCATTGGATATGAGTCGGTTGCTGATATTTGGACAACCATTGATGAGTTGTTCAATAGGAAGAATGTGGCGCGACTTCAGTTCCTGGAGAATGAGTTGGCCAGGACAACTCAGGGAGACCTTTCTATCTCGAAGTACTTCTTAAAGATGAAGAGCTTGTGTGCTGAGCTGTCGGCACTTGATCCTGCTGAGCCTATCTCTGAGGCTAAGATGAAAAGGCACATAATCCGTGGCTTGCGGAAGGAGTATGTGGCCTTTGTGACATCTATTCAAGGGTGGGCTACTCAGCCGTCTCTGCTGGAGCTTGAGAACCTGCTTGCCTCACAGGAGAGCTTGGCAAGGCAGATGACTGGAGTTAATATCGATCAGGAAGGAAGTGAAGCTCTCTTCTCAGGCAAGAAGAAAGGATGGGAAGGGAAGAAGAAGAAGAAGAAGCAGGTCGTTGGTGAGAAGGAGCCTTCAATATCTTATCAGCCGGAGAGGAGCAATGCTCCTAAGGACTGGAAGAAGAACCTGAAGTGATACCGGTGTCATCAGCGATGACACTTCAAGCGGGACTGCAAGGTCAAGCTGTAGCCTGGGCATGTTGCGGGAAAGGAGGAAGCTTGCTCGAGAAGTGAGGAAGCAGAATGGGGCGGAGCTTTCATGACTGGCACTTGTGTCCGTGCCTTGTCTGCTGAGGACTTCAACAGCGAGTGGATCGTGGACTCCGGGTGTGGTCATCACCTCACCGGAGACAAGTCAAAGTTCACCTTCATGCAAGCATACTCAGGTAATGAAGCTATTATCACTGCTGATAATACTTTTATGCAATAGAGAAAGAGGGGGTTGTGTATTTGGGTAGTGATTAGGGGCCACTCACTTTAAGGAGTGTGTATCACGTACTGGGCATGAAGAAGAACCTCTTCTCGGTGACCAATGCGGTGGACGCTGGGTATCACGTTCTGTTTGGGCCAACAAACGTGAGGTTCCTTCGCAACGTATCAACGGTTAAGGCTGATGTTGCTCATGTAGGAAGGAGGGTTAAGAACTTGTTTGTTCTTGCCACTAATTCTTATGTTGATCGAATGAGAGCCAACGATAGCGCTGCTATCTGGCATGAGAGGCTGGGGCATGTAGGCATGGACAAGCTGAAGGCGATGGCTAGTAGAAGTTTGGTGAGAGGTCTGCCTAAGTTATCCTCCTTTGGTGACGGGCATGTTTGCGCGGGGTGTCAATACGGTAAGGCACATCACCTTCCGTTTGATAAATCACAAACAAGGCACAAGCTACCATTGGAGTGCATTCATGGCGACCTGATGGGACCAACGGTCACTGCCAGCCTTGGTGGAAGCAGATATATGCTTGTCTTGATTGATGACTACTCAAGGTATACTTGGGTGTACTTCTTAAAGGAGAAGTCAGAAGCCTTCCGGTTGTTTGTGGAGTTCAAGGAGTTGGTAGAAGGCCGGCTTGGCTTGCGGATCAAAAAGCTTAGAACGGACAACAGTGATGAGTTTATCTCCTTCGAGTTTTCTAACTTCTGCAGGAAGCACGGGATCCAACGAGAGCTTACTTGTGCTCACACTCCACAACAAAATGGGGTAGCAGAGCGGTAGATCTGTCATTTGACGGAGACCTGCAAATGCTGGCTTCATGCAAAAGACATCCCAAGGTCCTTCTGGGCGGAGGGAATGTCTTGTGCTTCTTATATCATCAACAGAATGCCGTTTAGCCCGATCAACATGAAGACTCCTTTTGAGTTGTTGCTGAAGGAGAAGCCGAGTGTTGGACACCTTAGGGTGTTCGGTTCAACTTGCTATATGCATGTCCCGGATGCTTCACGGACTAAGCTGGATGCAAAGGCAAGGAAGCTTATCTTTGTTGGCTACGATGAGCGGAAGAAGGGATGGAATTGCATGGATCCTGCGATGAAGAAGTTCGTGGTGTCAAGAGACGTTATCTTTGACGAGCTGACGTCGTATGGAGGTAACTCGGTTGAAGGTTGATGAAGCACCGGTGGTGGCTGCTGAAGGCATGGAAGAGGAGCTTGTTGTTTCACCAGCAGCTCCTGTTGCTTCTAACTCCGAGGCTGAGCCTTCTGGCTCAGGAAGTAGGGGGAGCGCTGCTCAAAGCTTGCCCCAAGTAGGAGTTGAGCCCGAAGGAGCAACGGAAGCAGTGAGCAAAGAGCCGACCCTTCGGAGATCGAAGAGGGTCATTAAGCCACCGGCTCGGTACTGTGATGGGAATGCAGTGAGCTTTGTCTCCTACTTCTTTGCAGGTCCTCTGGATGAGCGAGAGCCTGCAAACTTCAACGAGGCCACTGGAGTTAAGGAGTGGGAAGATGCCATGAAGGAAGAGATTGATGCTCTGAAGAAGAATGAAACCTGGGACCTTGTGCCCAAGGTTGATGGCATTACTCCGGTTACTTGCAAGTGGGTGTATAAGTTGAAGAAGAAGGCTGATGAGAGCATTGATAGGTTCAAAGCTTGCATGGTCGCTAGAGAATTCTCACAGTAGTATGGAGAAGACTATGAGGCGACATTTAGTCCGGTTGCGAAGATGACTTCAGTCAGAGTGGTGATTGCCTTGGCTGCTAGCAAGGGATGGAGAATGTGGCAACTCGATGTGAAGAATGTCTTTCTTTACAGAGAGATTGACAAGGACATCTTCATGGATCAGCCACTTGGATTTGTTTCTAAAGATCATCCGGACTATGTCTGCAAGCTCAAGAAGGCTCTCTACGGGTTGAAGCAAGCTCCTAGAGCTTGGTATGGGAAGATAACAGAGTACTTGCAATTCTGTGGATACCTTGCTTCCAACTCAGATTCAAGCCTGTTTGTCAAGAAGAAAGGGGAGCTTCTAGTCTTGTTCATACTGTATGTGGATGACATGATCATCACAGGGAATTCGGAGGGGGAAGTAGCAAGGCTCAGGGCTGAGCTTGTTATACGCTTCGAGATGAAAGACTTGAGAGAGCTTCGTCACTTTCTCGGTCTTGAGGTGGAGAGGAAGGAGTGCGAGATTCTCATTTGTCAAAAAGGGTATGCAGATTGCATTGTGAAGCGGTTCGGCATGGGCGAAGGGAAGAAGTGCTCTACTCCACTGGAACCTGGGCTAAAGCTTCGACGAGATGAGGGAAGGATTCTTCATGACCCCTTGGTGTTCAGAGCTCTTGTTGGGAGCTTGATCTATCTAATGATTACAAGGCCAGACATTGCTTACGCTATTGGCCGAGTAAGTCGGTTTATGGCTGAACCAATGAAGTCTCATCTAGTGGCGGCAAAGCACATCTTGAAGTATGTCAAGTCTACTTTTGATATGGGACTTCTCTATAAAAGGGACTCGGATTTTGCCTTGCTTGGGTACACGGATGCTGACTATGGCGGTGATTCGGATGATCGAAGGTCGACTTCCGGTTATGTGTTCACTTGCGGTTCAGCTAGCATCTCATGGTGTTGCAAGAAGCAGGACTCGGTGTCTGTCTCAACTATGGAGGCAGAGTATAAGACTTCGGCCTTGGCAGCTCGGGAAATCATCTGGTTGAGGAGGCTTATAGAGGATGTTCATGAAGAAGTGCAAGGGTCAACTTTACTCCGGGGTGACAATGAGAGTGATCTGAAGCTGATAAACAATCCAGTGTGTCACGCCAGGACCAAGCACATTGAGATCGATCACCACTTCATACGGGAGAAGGTGTTGGAGGGATCTCTGTTAGTCGGGCATGTTCGGAGTGAAGACATTCTTGCTGACATCTTCACGAAGCCACTATCGAAGGGGCCCTTTGAGCGCTTGCGCAGCTTGCTGGGCTTGATCACCACTTCTCACTTCAAGGGGGAGTGTTGAAAATTGTGAAGTGGAAGTGGTTAATGGGGCAGGCCGGGCGGCCTGGGCGGATAGCGTCGGCGGACTGGGCGAACTAGGCAGACTGCTGTTATGCGGCCTGGTGATAAGTCTAGTGGAAACTGGCTGTTCTTCTGAGCGGGTTGTTCGGATGAAGTCCGCGGACTGTGCGTCCTGTTATCTGCGGATATGGCGTTGGTTGATTGGTTTAGCCAAGGAGCGGCCTGAGCGGATAAAGGCTTGCGGACTGGTGCATTGCTCAGTGGCCGCATTGCAAGCTTGTGTAACCGGCGGTTTGGCTCATGTCCGCGGGTAGCTTGCGGACTGGCGTGTCCGCGGTGTGTGCTATTGCGGACTGGGCTTAGAGCTTGGCTGTGGCCTTGTTGAGCTCTGGTGATTCAGCATGTGCTTTGCTATGGAGGACTCTGGCGGACTGGTGTGTGGAGTCCGGCAGGTGGCCATTGTGTTGGACAGGTTGCGAGTTTCTTGCGGACTCAGCCTTTACTCAGGAGGAGTATGGCGGCCTGCTTGATGGTTGGTGGACGTGAGTTTATGTCCGACATGCTCGCATTAGGCCTTTGATGGTTCTGGACTTGGTCACACTCTGTGCCAAGATCATGGTGTCCACAGTATCCGCCAAGTCCGCTGTTGACCGGGCGGACTGTTGCTAACTCTGCCTTTGGTCGTGGACTTATGGCGGATGGTGGCTTGGGTCTTTTTCTATGCGGACTGCCTCTGTTTTGAGCGGACAGCCATTGAAGGGGGTTGCTGTCCTGCAGTGGTTGAAGGTTTTGCGGGCTGATGCCTTGTCCGCATAGCTTGGGCGGACTGATTGAGAGTTCGCCAAAGTTGCCTTGCTCCTGGCGGGTTGATCCTTGGTACCGGCTAAGTCCTTGCGGACTCAGCGGACGGTGGTTTAGCTAGCGCGCGGGCTAGGGCGGTGTCTCTATCTCTAGGGCGGTGACCACACTCCTCACCTCGCCTATAAATAGGACCCCCCCTGACACATCTACAGTAACTGAGTGAACAGTAAGTTGGGTTTGGCAAGGTGCTGCGGTCTCAGTTTTCTGTCCGCGCGGATTGATTCAGAGCTGACGGTTTGCTGTGTGCAGGTCGCGCGGGTAGCTTCAAGGAGCCAGGAGTTTGGCTTTGACTTCGGTCAAGTACTTGGAAGTGTGCGGTCTCTGCGGATTCAGCAGGTCGCTCTGCGGCTTGTCAGTGCTCTGCGGCTTGTCAGTGCTCTGCTTCAACTTTGCATGTTCCAATAACCTGTCCGCCGGTCTCAGGCGGGTAGGCGGCGGTCTATTCCTCAGTTCCTCAGTAGGAGGCGAATAACGGTGTGTTCGCGCGGCCTCGCGGATTCGGCGGACTCCGTGTCTATTCGGCGAATTGCTGCTTCAGCTTTGGCGGCTTCGGCGGACTGGGCGACCTCGGCGGTCTCGGCGGATTCCGGTGTTGTCCGCCCGGCTTGTTTGTTGAACTTTCTGTTATAGCTTGTGTACTAGCGAAATCATGTCTCGCTACGTATACCTCGCCCTGTAAAGAAGTGAATGTATAAAAGATCTGATTGTGCTTCCATTGTTGTTGATGTTAACTTTTTTTCCTTGGTTTTCCGCTGGTTTAAAGTGTGAACTGGGTAGTGCTGAAGATATTAATTTGGTTTGGGCTACCTTGCTGACAACTTTGAGAAAATTCAACAGCCCACATGTCCTCGGTCAAAATCGTTCTGATTTGACTCCGAAAATTCAGACGAACCTATCATGTTTTAATATAATAAATAAAATAATACAAAATAAATCACATAGAACACAAAATACACATACCACATGCGAATGTGCGATTATCGCAGATTGCAGAATGCCTTCTAATATTAGTTTTAATAATAATAATAATAATATATTATTATTATTATTATTATTATTATTATTATTATTTGATTAGAAATACATATAATATATTCAAATAATCTAAAGGAAATTGGATGCCTGATAAGAATCGACGGCCACAATCAACAAAATGCCTTCGTCAATGGAATAAGTACTACATCAGAAAGAGATCTTCATTTCTAAGCATTCCCAATTTGTTTCGATCCACATTTTTCATTTTCCTCCAACACTAAGGCCGAGTTCATTCGGTCGTAACCGCTTGACGTACCGGTGAAAATAAGTCCCCCCAAACATAGCGTAAGGCTCCGTTCGGAACGGTGTCGGTTATCATAAATACGGGATTAAATTGTCATTTGTTAACGTCCATCTAATGAATTTCATCCACTTTTATGTTCAAACGGATGATGTTTGTTAGGTAATTCTTAACAAATGACGTTTTAATCCATGTGTCTACCGCCACAACCATGTCAAACGGAGCCTAAATCGTAGGGTCGTAAATACAGCGGATGAGAATTTTTTGCATACGCTGATGCAACGTACGCTTGCGGATCTTACGTTCCATTGTGATCATTTTCATGTCCAAAATAAAAAGAAGCATCAAATTGTTAATAACCCTTCTTAATTTATTTACCACTGTTAATAACTCCTCTCTCATTTTTAAAAAATAGTTTATAATCCACCCCCATAAGTTACATAGTTAACACCGTCAGCGATTTTAATTTCGTTCCGTTGCCTGTTCTTGCGACCTAGGACGAACTCCTCGTCCTCCATTTCGCGATAAAGCACCTCCAACCTCAAGTTCTTCGCCGGCGACGGTTTAAGGATTTGCTCCCTAGGTGCCCTTTTATTTCCTCCTTGGTTGCAACCAAAGGCCAACCGGTTTTACCCCACCCTAATTGCAAGGATCAAGCTTATGAACTAAATTGCTATTATAGTTTTTATGTGGAGTACTGTGTGAACTTCTATGTTTTATTGATTGTATTTTTATTTGATGCAGACTTCAATATTAATAGTGTTTGGTTTATGAAATTGATGTGAACTTTAGTTTAATGCATTTTTATTATTGAAATACATATGATTCTAGCTTGAGATAACCATATTCAATCTAAAATTCTTAAAATTTGGTTGTTTCAAGAAATTAGACTATGTCGGTTCCAAGTCCAGATGAGAAATTAGACTATGTCGGCCCCTTTTTCAGGGGGCGGGTGCGTCGGGAGGCTGGCACCCGCCCCGGCCCGATCTTAGGGGGCAGGTGCGGCGGGAGGCCGACACCCGCCCCGGCCCCTGTAAATGAGGGGGCGGGTGCGGTAGGAGGCCGACACCCGCCCCGGCCCTTGTTAATCAAGAGGGGCGGGTGTGGTGGCAAGCCAACACCCGCCCCGACCTTTGTAGGGTGTTGCCTGGCGACACCATGGAGCAGCTCGCCCGGCCCCTTGAGGGTCTCGCCCGGCCCCTTGAGGGTCTCGCCCGGCTTGAGGGTCTCGCCCGACCTAGTTCTCACCTGGCTGGAGATCTCGCCCGGCTGGAGGTCTCGCCCGACTTAGTTCTCGCTCGGCTTGAGCAGCTTGCCCGGCTTGAGGGTCTTGCCCGGATCCAGGATCTCGCCCGACCTGAGGGTCTGCTATTTTGCCCCTGGTGGACTGCGAATAGTTGTTCAAAATAGTGAAGTTTGGCTGTTAGCAGACCAGCCCAGGGTATTTCAGTAATTTTAGAGCAGCGGGATTGCACTATTGACAGACCATCCCAAAAAATCTATAAATAGACCCATGGGGTGCCTTGGAGAGGGATGCAGTTTCGTCAATCTTCATCTTCTTCTTTCATCCTCCAAGGCACCTATCTCAACATTGGCTAGGGCGGGAGAGATCTCAAAGGTCTTCTGGGTATGAGATGAGACCTCCACTCTAGAACCAAGGGTCATTTTCCAAATTCAGGCCTCTCACCAAGGGATGACTTGGGAGACGTAGGTGTGAGCTGCACCCCTAGGTCCGAACTCTAGGTGGAACTGAATCTCAGTTTCAAAATCTACATCTTCAGGACTTAGGTATAGTGTTAAATATGCGAGAGTCGTCGTCGTCTGGTCCGATTTCAACGTTTTGGCAAGGACCACTGCATCTCTAAGAGGACTTAGGTGTGGAGTTAAATAAGCAAAAAGTCTTACTTATAAGATGCCTAAGGAAAGTAGATCTTAGGATTTATGACCAATTTCGGTTTGGAAGTTTGAATTAAAAGTTTTTCGATAGTTTGAAAGTGATGAAATAGTTGATACGATGATTAGAAGAAAAATAAATATTTTATGTCTGTGAAAGACTAGATAAGTGAGTGAAAAGACTAAATTTTTAGATAGTTTGAAAGTGTGAACAGTTGTGTAAATCTCTAGAGAATTATTTAAAGGAGGATCGGTGGTGAATAGAGAATTAAAAGTTTGCTTAAAAACAAGTTACAAATTTTACCCTACTCACAAATTTTGCTTTCACAAAAAAGTTAACCAGAAAAGTATTGCAGTAAGTTGAAGTACAACATAACAAAACAATCACTAGAAAACACAAACACGGAATACACTCAAGCTATAGTGGGTCCTCAAAATCTGAGTTCATTCAGTTTTTTATCACCTTAGTAGTAATACACTATCCAAGTGTCTGAGTCTTTTGATAAGGATACTCTCAGAACCAACAACTAGATCTTTTGATAAGAAGATCTTGAACCAACATTAGATCTTTTGTTAAGGAGACCTTGAATCACCAACTGATTGAGTCTTTTGACAGCAGACTCTTAGAACTAGTGGCTGAATTCTTTGAAGAGGGATTTTTAAAACTCTTTACTCAACAGTGTAAGAAAAGAAGAGTAGAGATAGCAGAAAAGTAGAAGAAATTATCTTCTCGATGAGTCTTCTCAACAAAAATCTGAGAACTATATGACACTAAGTGTATTGGATTTTCTTATTGATGATAAATCTTTGTTTGAAGAAGTTGTATGGATTATAAGCTTTTGATCCAAAGTCTTCTCTGAGTATTCTTTCAGAAGTGTTGTAGTAGCAGTAGCACAGAAAAAGAACTGTCGACTATCTGAATGTTGTGTATTCTGTATGTTTCTTTGTATTCTTCTTTTGTAATATGAGTATATCATTCCTGAATAATTTTGAATTCTCCTCTTCATAAAAACTTTCTTCAAAAGAAATGATATTGTTCTCTTCTAAATCTTCTTGAATACTTTTCAAAATCCTTCTATAATTAGTCATCTGAAATCTGTGGAGATTTCTGTCCTTTAAGCCTTCTTCTAAAATCTAGAAATATTTGGAATAATTCCATAAAATCTTCCTATAAATAAGTTTGGAGAGATCCTCCGTTAATTCCAAATTAAGCTCTAGTTGACATCACGTCAACTTCCAATAGATGTTACGTCGAGATCTGTCTTTTGAGTGAAGTTCAGTCGACTTGACTATGTAGTTGACGTTGCGTCAATATCATATTGACGCATACGTCGTTTTCTACCATGAAGTAGTGTGTGACTTAATTTCTTAGGTTGCTCTGACTTTTAGTCGAAGGGACGTCGACTTCTAGTTGACGTTGCGTCGACTTCTAATCGACGCATGTTGATTTCTCTTAATTTTCTTCATTATTTCACCGTGTCTTTCTCATGCTCATGACTCTACCGACTTCCTAGGACATCTATGAGCATATTATTCTTATTATATAACATGAGTAATAATCCTACGTTGTAAAATAATTTATAATATAATTTATTAAGTTAAATCAAAAAAGGTTTTTCCCAACACAGTTTATATTTTAAATTATGGTGCACAAGAAAAAAATGAAATACGCAATTAAGTGGGTACTATTATGGATAACACTTATAGAGATAAAATTATTGGGATAAAATCATAGCTCTTTAATCGAAAATATGAAAAAGAACTATTAATGTGATTAATGTCTATGTTCCTCAAGTAGGATTAAGTGCAATTATTAAAGCACAATTTTGAGAAGATTTGAATGATTTAATAAGAAACATTCAACAATGAGAGAAAAATTTCATAAGAAAAAACTTAAATAGATATCGAGAAGAAAAAATATAGATTATATAGTCATTCATGAAAGATTTCAGTATGAAGGAAAAAAATAAATTAAAAAATCATTTTAGATTTTGTCCTAACACGAGCTAATTGTGACAATATGTTTTTCATGAAGAGGTAAAAACATTTAATTATGCTTTAAAATGGATCAAATAAGCCACAAATTAATTATTTTATTACTCACGAAATGAATAAAATTATTTGTAAGAATTGCAAAGTCATGCTAGGAGAAAGTTTAATAACATAATACAAACTAGTGATGTTGGAACTACAAACTAAATATAATAAATTTAAGACAAAGATAAAATTATTGTCAAAAATTAGGTGGTGGAACTTGAAGACAAAAAAAAAGTTGTTTTGAAGATAAGAATTACAAAATAACTAATTGATGACTTTTATGTTGATCTTAGCGTCACATAAGATGTTATATCTTCACATTTAATTATAAGCAAAATGAACATACTTGGAGAGTTAAAAGGTCGTGCGCTCCCAAACAAAGAATATTGGTAGTGAAAAGAGAAAAGTCAAGATAAATTGTCAAAACTAAAAAGCGACTTTTAGTAACACTTATTTTTGTCACAGGTCAAAAATTATGACTAATAATGAAGTATTAGCCACAACTCCAAATTTGTGGACCTCGTCGTTAATAAGCATGTATTAGCCATGAATGTCTAATACGTTACAAAAAAGAAAGCGCATAATCACAATTTTTTTATTTGTGGCTAATAAGATAGTATTAGTCATGATTTCTTAATTAGTGGCTAATATTTTAGTCGTATTTCTTAATCTGTTGCTAAAAATAGAGTATTAGCTACAGTTTTAGGTTATGGCTAAAATGCAATGAGATAATTAATTAAAAATTATCTATTTTTGATGGGTCTCCCTCAATTTATAAGAATTTCGTGCTGCAAATAGCCAAGATTCCCATGCCCTCCACTAAATAAGTGGGGAGTTATGGGAAAAGCCGACCCTCGCACGATCCACACACGCGATTCACACTCTAACCGCCGTGCGCGCGATCCTTCCATCGCTCCAACCACTCGCAACTGATTGCCGCCTCTTCGGACGCGGCCTCACTACCATACATCCCATGCGCGCGACCCTGTGAAGAGCGAAAGACCGACCTCCACAAGTCTGGCACGGCCTCTGCCCGGCCCCAGGCCGGCCTCCGCCCGGCCGGCCTCCGCGAGTCCAGCGCGGCCTCCGCCCGACCGGCCTCCGCTCGGCCGGCCTCTACGGGGCTAGCCCCCAGGGGGCCTCCGCGAGGCCGGCACAGCCTCTGCCCGACCGGCCTACGCAAGGTCGGCCCTCGGCCGGCCTCCACGAGGCTGGCCCCCAGGCAGCCTCTGTCGGGT
Organism: Platanthera guangdongensis; assembly: GCA_039583875.1. Taxonomy (NCBI): domain Eukaryota; kingdom Viridiplantae; phylum Streptophyta; class Magnoliopsida; order Asparagales; family Orchidaceae; genus Platanthera; species Platanthera guangdongensis. The sequence continues at coordinate 16,788,697 of CM077153.1, read as the reverse complement.
AGGCATTTGCTTGGCCGACCTCCACCCGAGAGGCCTCCGATCGCTGGCCTCCATGATGCTGACACAACCTCTGCCTGGTCGGCCTCCTTGGATGGCCGCCCGATTGGCCTACTTGGACGACCGCCCAGTCGACCTCCTTGGACAATGTTTCAATATGGAGACCGGGTGGTCTGGTGGCTTCACTGACGGCTTGGAGACCGGGCGGTCTAACAGCTTGTCGGGCGACTTGGAGACCGGGCGGTCTGGCGGCTTGTCTGGCGACTTGGAGACCGGGCGGTCTGGCGGCTTCACTGGCGGCTTGTCTTCTCTTATCAGTATGGTCGGTCGGTTAAACCTTCTTGTCAAACTGTGCGGCCTATGCGGTCTGGGTTTGTCTAAGCCGCTAGTCCCATAAATGTATTTAGTCTCACATTACTTAATTGTATTCTCTCCCTTCTCCTTAATTGTATCAGAGGACTCGATCTTTTCCACCTGATTCTTTGAGCGTTCTTTGTCTGTGTGGTTTGCCCCTTCCTTCTTGTGTCGTGATCGCGTGGTTTCCTTTTCTAGTCGCTGCTCTGTGTGTGCGACCTCTCTGTTTGCGTTGTCTCTCTGTTCGCGACCTGTCTTCGCGACTTCCTTCTCTTGTCACTATTAGTGCGACCTCCTTGTCGCTTGTCTGACGACTTGGAGACCGGGCGGTCTGGCGGCTTGTCTGACGACTTAGAGACCGGGCGGTCTGGCGGCTTCACTGGCGGCTTGTCTTCTCTTATCGGCATGGTAGGGCGGTTAAATCTTCTTGTCAAACCGCGTGGCCTATGCAGTCTGGGTTTGTCTAAGCCGCTAGTCCTATAAATATATTTAGTCTCACATTACTTAATTGTATGCTCTCCCTTCTCCTCCATTCTATAAAAGAGAGGTCATACCTTTGTAATAGATACGCTTTTTGAAAATAAAACTCTGTGGTTTGTCCAAATTTCGGTTTCTCTTTTTCTATTCGCACAGACAACCATCCTTGGACGATTGCCCGGTTTGCCCCCATCGATCGGGATTCCCTTCGATTGGCCCCCTCCACCGTCGGTCGTCTCCCCGTCATCCTATCATCTCCATGCAATCTTTGTTGTCCAATGTACGGGTAACTACCTATGTAACTATCGGTATAACAACTAAATATGAGTGAGTACAAACATCTAAAATTATACCGGGTTGTGAATTATAAAATCATTAGAATAATATACACATAAAACTATACTAAAATGAGTTGTTAATATCAAATATGGTGGTTATAGTCTGCGGATAGCCGCATAACTACCGTAACCACTCTTGGAGCCTAAAAATAGATCCCTAGACCTCCCTTCATTCATGCCTTTTCTCCTCTTAGCCTTCTCCCCCACACGCTAGAGCTTCCTTCGCCTATTTTGAAGATCTTTGAGCACCATTAAGAATCTTCGAAGACCATGTTATTTTACGTGCTAAGTGCTTCGCAGACTCCACTGCCAACACCCTGAGCGTGTTGCATTCAGTGCTCACAACAAGTTCAACAATCATCGTTCGCCGACCATCTGCTCCATCCTTAAAGCGCAGGAAGAAGTTCGCCCAGACCTCAGTATGCGAGCTCTCCACGCCGGTCAAAGACAAACACTAAAGCTTTATGAGTGGTGGCCTATCACCCTTTGAACGTGCCTATCTCTCCCCTCAAGCTATAACGAGGTGTGACCTATCTCCCTAAAATTCTCTAAAGCCTTGTAAACACCAACAAATAATGAATTTTGGTCGACACCAAACCAGCTACATAGTTTTTCACCATATTCACATGGTTTCTACATAAAAAAAACCTTCTTGCCAACTCTCTATTATTTATGTGTTTGTTTGTATGCTCGACCAATCAAGAGCTAAGATGGTCCAATTTAGACAGGTCTACCGAGAGCCCTGAGTGACCCGCAATAGTTTGGCACTATCTGTGGGAACGAGTTCACAACATCCCCAGAAGATCCAGAAGATACTACCCGCCACCAAACGACACTCGCAGTTTGAGGCCATGATAAGGCAAAGCACTTGCACAACCCAAGGATCAGCCCGAGAACGACACGTCTATACCGGTCCTTCCAACTCCCTTATCAATGCACCTCGACAGGAGGAGGTCATGGCCGCGCCCGATAACATGCTTGTAGGGCATGTCATCCGAATAGAGGAGCAGCAAGCTGAGATGCCGACCCTCCTTAGGAATATATAGACTGCCCTAGCTCCCGCTGAACCCTCACACCTATCAACCTACCTCCTCCACCTCCAGATCATGCCTTAGTAGACGACTAGAATGAGGACTTAGGGTTCTCATAAGCAGCCAGTACAACACATCCCGCCCGTCTGGCCAGGGTCTCCGAAACCGGCTCATAGCATCAGCGCTAGCGGGGCTGATGCCCCCAAAAATCCCATTGGAAGAATGACTAGAGAAGTGATCATATTGCTAATCGCTGAAGAATACAACCAGGTTGGCCGACAATCCGTGTATCTACACTGCACTGTCAGGACTAGTTCCCCGCTAGCGCCCGAAGTATTGGTGCACCCAATCCCGAAAAAATTCAAGCTTCCAAACATCGAGTCCTATGATGGGAATGAAGACCCCCTAGAACACATAAACCACTTATCCACCATCCAATGAATCTACAATGCTCATGCCCAGCTACTCTACTAAGTATTCCCGACAACTCTGAAAGGCCAAGCTAGGACATGGTTATATTCTCTTCGAGAAGGAACCATCTAAAGCTCTGCGGAACTGACTCGCTGGTTCCTCGATCAATTCATCGCCAACCAGATGATAGTAAATGATCCCTCCCACCTCTCAGGGATTCGTCAAAGTGAGGGGGAGACCCTCAAAGAATTTTACTACTATTTTACGATCGAGGCAAGACAGATTCCTGGAGTAGACCCCGAGCTTTTGCAAGGAGTCTTCTTTGGAGGACTCCGACCAAGTAGATTCTACTCTGTCCTGATGAGAGAGACGGTCCCTATCTGTCTGATCTCGTGCACAGAGTGGAAGCACAGATTGCGACCGATGAAGCAATTGAAGCCCACTGCCGGTAGTTTGAAGGCAGAGTGAAAAGGAAGAGAGAAGAACTAGCCCCACAATGATAAGAAGAGCGCCAAAACAACATGTGACCGCATGATCGCCATGAGGAATGCCCTCTAGAGCTTAACAAGAGCATACACCACTCAATACCTCCCGCACGAACGTGCTCTATGTAATTTGGGATGATCCACCGTTGCAGAGGCCATAGAAGATCCTAACCAATAAAGGGGATCAAACAAAGTATTATGAGTTTCACATGGGAATAGGGCACAACACCAAGGAGTGCATAAAGACAATGGATGAGATCGAATGCCTCATCTGACATGGCATCTTTGGGAGGTTCCTCCATGACCAAACTCGGAACTAACCAGCGTAAGCAAGAAGAGAGAAGCTACCAACGCAACAAATGCACATGGGGGCAGATAGATAGTTGTAATAGTGGAAACCATCTTTGGTTCTCCCTTCACCATCAATTATATTGCTCAAAACTCGGGTGAGTGTTAGAAAGCACAATAAGTGGAAATAATTAGATTCATAGATAAAGACCGTAAGGGACTACTTGTGCTGCATCAAGACCCGCTCGTCATCACCGCAAAAATTGGCAACCTTAGATTCTGCATCAAGCGGATACCGGCATACAATTACAGTCCAACCAATGTCTTATTCATGCCACCCCTTCATGGAATACAGATTCCGAAAGAGAGGTTTCAGTCGGCCTCATGACTAATCTATAACTTTAGCAGAGGAGTAGCCATTGTTGATGGAACAATCACTCTTCGGATAACACTTGGAGAATTCCAAAAATAGACCACTCACAGGATACAGTTCGTAGTAGTCGAGTCAGATCCACTGCACAATGCGATCTTTGATCTCCCACTCCAAGCAGTTTTTGGAGCTATCCCCTCCATTCCCCACCTCACAATGGAGTTTGTCACTCTATCGGGGATTGGAGTCGTTCGGGGAAACTAGTAGGCAGCACACACATATTATCTACAACATATGTAGCCTATATGAGGAGCCGCCCTGCATGTCACAATGAACAAAAGCTGTAGTATCGTCGGCTCATATCAAATAAGCGGGTCAGGCGTACCTTAGACGACACCGCTCAAAGAAATTCCAAGAATCGGACAGAAGAGCCATACTATATTCCGGCCTAATTAACATCTCTCTTTATTTGCTTTACATTCTATTTATGCTAAAAATAATTGTCACTATAAAGTTGCAAGCATACGCTTGTGTATGTAATCTTATTTTCTTTACAAGTGGTTTGCTTTATCCGCTCCTACCCCTGGCATCGCAGAAATGCTTGAGGCTGTAAACCCGCCCACGCACAAACCACGCTATTGTATCCCTTATTACCCTGACTCGAAGGTTCTCCCTTCACCCCTGTAATAGAGCACACCATAGGGGCCACGCCCCTACGACCTCTCACTGCCCCGAATAGAAGGTCCACCCTTCTCCCCGTCGTAGGCCACAGTGTTGTCAAGGACTACCCCCCTTGCGTTCACTAGCGGTTAGTAGGGTCTGCCCCTCACCTTCTTTCTAGGAGCCACGCCCATATAACCTCTTACTATCGCAGATAGAAGGTCAACTGAAAGAAATAGTGCCTAACCACCTAGAGGGGGTGAATAGGTGTACTTTGTTTTTTAAAATTTAAGGCAAAAATTTTGTACAGCAAATGCAATTCTACAACTATCACAACACAGCAACCACAGAAACAAACATACACAGAGTGCACACAGTATTTATAGTGGTTCCCCAAGGTCTGGGTACATCCACTTTCCCCCTTCGCCTATCTAGTAGTGTACTAGATTCGGCCTAACTTCAGCACTTCTCCTCAGATCCTCAGATCTTACAGCTTAGTGTTGAAATTTGTGAAGTGGAAGTGGGTGACGGGACAGGCTGGGCGGCCTGGGCGGACAGCATTGGCGGACTGGACGGACTGGGCGGACTGCGTTGTGCGGTCTGGTGGAAAGTCTGGTGGAAGCCGGCTGTTTTCTGAGCGGGTTGTTGCATGGAGTCCGCGGTTTGTGCGACCTGGTATCTGCGGATAGAGAGGTTTGCGGACTGATGCTTTGCTCAGTGGTCGTGGTGCAAGTTTGTGCTGATAGGCGGGTTGGCTTGTGTCCGCGGGAAGCTTGCGGACTGATGTGTCCGCGACATTGGCTGTTGCGGACTGAGCTTAGAGCTTGGCTGAGGCCTTGTCGAGCTCTGGTGTTACAGCAGGTGTTTGCTGTGGAGATCGTTTGGCGGCCTGGTTTTGGAGTCCGGGATATGACCGCTGCGATGGGGCAGGAGTGCGAGGAGCTCGCGGACTGCTGGCGGTCTGTGCTTTGGTGTTTTGGCGGACGGGGGTTTGCGTCTGCCATGCTCGCATTGGCCCTTGATGGTTTTGGGCTTGGTCACACTTTGTGCCAAGTTCAGTGTGTCCGCCGTATCCGCCAAGTCCGCTGTGATCGAGCGGACTGTTGCTAGCTGCCTTTGGTCGTGAACTTGTGGAGGATTGAGGTGTGAGTCTTGCGGACTGCCTCGGGTTGGTGCGGACAGCCATTGAAGGGGGTTTGCTGTCCTGCAGTGGTTGGATCTTTGCGGGCTGATGCCTTATCCGCTTAGCTTGGGTGGACTGGAGAGGGTTCGTCAATGGTTGCCTTGCTCCTGGCGGTTTTCCTTGGTAACCGGCCAAGTTCTTGCGGACTCGGCGGACGGTGTTCTGCGATCGCGCGGGCTGGGGCGGTGTCTCTATCTCTAGGGCGGTGACCACACTCCTCACCTCGCCTATAAATAGGACCCCCCTGGCAGGTCTACAGTAACCTAAGTAACTTGAGTGAACAGTAAGTTGGGTTGTGCAAGGAGCTGCGGTCTCTGTTTGTCAGTCTGGGCAGATTGTTTCAGTGCTGACATTTGCTGTGTGCAGGTCGCGCGGTTTGCTTCAAGGAGTCAGGAGTTTGGCTGTGACTTCGGTCAAGTGCTTAGAAGTGTGCGGTCTCTGCGGACTCAGCAGGAGGTCGCTCCGCGGCTTGTCAATTTTGTTTCATCTTTGCCAGCTTCAATAACGTGTCCGCCGGCTTCAGGCGGGTGGCGGTGTTCCTCAGTTCAGGTTCAGCAAAAGACGAATAACGGTGTGTCCGCGCGGCCTCGCGGCTTTGGCGGACTCCGTGGCTATTCGGCGGATTGCAGCTTAGTTCGGGGGACTTCGGCGACCTCGGCGACCTCGGAGGTCTCGGCGGACTCCGGTTCTGTCCGCCCGGCTTGAATTTTTTGGTGCTTTCTGTTTACAGCTGTTATACTAGCGAAATCATGTCTCGTTATGTATGCCTCGTGATGTAAAGAAGTGAATGATAATGAAAGATATTGTACCTAAACACCTAGAGGGGGGGGGGTGAATAGGTGACTAAAAACTTTTTAGCTTTGTAGACAGAATTCAGATTAATACTCAGAGTTATTTCTAGTTGTACACAACAAACACACAACAATCACAGATTATCACAGTTTTATAGTGGTTCCCCAATGTTTGGGTACATCCACTTTCCCCCTTTCGCCTATCTAGCAGTGTACTAGATTCAGCCAAACTCCTCCACTATCTCAGATCCTTAGATCTTACACTCAGAACCCCAAAACAGGTTCCTACAACTCAGGCCCAAGGCCCTACAACTCGGCTTTTTCCCAAAGCCTACACTCTGCCACCAAGGCCTACACTCAGCCACCAAGGCCTACACTCAGAGATTCAACTCTCCTACACTCAGACATACATGCCCTACACTCAGCCTATATAATTGCAGGCTTACAATCTCAGATCCCTAAGGATCCTACAAGTTATAATGAATACAAAAAGTATTCTCAACAACTCAGAGAAAAGAGAGATAAGTTGTGAGTTTCTTGATGAGTTCATGGAAGAACTCAGCTGAAATCAATCTGACTTGGCTTTCTTCAAAGCTTCTTGAATGTAGAACACAATAAGATTGATTCCCCTCTGCAGTTGATCCTTGATCTCTGCTACTTAAGATTCAGACCAAATCTGAACCCTTCTTCTCAGCCTGGTTCCAATGGCTAACTTCTTGGATGGAGCTCTCTCTCTCTAACTTCTTAGATCTTCACTAGAATCTTCAAGGAATAGCTAGATCTTCTTCTTGTTAATGAACTTGATCAATATTTCTTAACCTTTTTTATCAATCAATTTCTGTAGACAGTATAAGCCTATTTATAGGCCTTCTTCATGGTAACCGGCTGGTCCGGTTCATAACTGATTTCTGACAACTCTGACAGGTGCAGTAGACCGGCTGAAAAGGCAGCTGTCAAGTCATCCAGTCAGTTCTTGAAAATTCTCTAACTGTCTGAAAGTGTCGAGACTATCTGTCTTTAAGTGTCGACACTTATAGACCAAGTGTCGACACAAGTTATCTAAGTGTCGACACTAGCCTACAAGGTGTCAACACAACTCCTTGTGTTGTTGATTTTATATCTCGACACTGCTTCTTCTTCATGTGTTGACACTGATAATGTGTGTCGACACAAGTACTTGTACTTCAGTATATTGCTGAATTCTTGTAAGTGTCGACACATCTCCTTGTGTCGGCACATCTTCATGTGTTGAACTTGTTTTAGTGTCGACACATCTTCTTGGTGTCGACACTTGCCTTCAGTGTTGATACTTTCTGAGTGTCGACACAGCTCCTTGTGTCGACACATTCTTCTTCTGTTGAGACTTCAGCTGAGTGTCGACACATCCCCTTAGTGTCGACACTTGTACTTAGAATATTTTGTTGAATTTTGCTGATCTTTGCTAAGTGTCGACACAGTTCCTTGTGTCGACACTTTCTTCAAGTGTTGAGTCTTCAGCTGAGTGTCGACACAGCTCCTTGTGTCGACACTTTCTTCAAGTGTTGACTCTTCTGCTGAGTGTCGACACATTGCTCTGAGTGTCGACACCTATACTTAGTTTTTGCTGACTTTTACTGAGTGTCGACACAGCTCCAAGTGTCGACACTTTCTGATGTAGACACAGTTTCACTGGGTGTCGACACAACTGCTAAGTGTCGACACTGCTTCATTGCACTTTCTTCATTGAGTGTCGACACAGCTTCTTGTGTCGACACTTTCTTCCTGATGTCGACTCTGCATCTCAGGTGTCGACACAATCATTCCAAGTGTCGGCACTGCTTGTCTGGGTGTCGACACAAGTCTTCTTAAGTGTCGACACTTTCCTCCTGGGTGTCGACACAATCATTCCAAGTATCGACACTGCTTGTCTGGGTGTCGACACAAGTCTTCTTAAGTGTCGACACTTTCCTCCTGGGTGTCGACACATGGACTTAGAAAGTTTTTCAGCTTTCCTGCAAAACTTAACCTGCACAAGGTAACTCAAAAATATATCAAATACATTTTGATGTATATCATTGAGTTGGGTGAGGCTTCTTCAAATCAGGTACATTTAAACCAATGTACCCAACAATCTCCCTCTATTTGGAGAAGTCATAACCCTTAGTCAATGATATACACCATTCATAATAAAATTATAACATGAAGTACAACATGAATATATAACAGGGCAAACATAAACATGTATCAATCAAACATGTATACAAATACATAATCTCAGAATAATAATGAAATAAATTTATACACAGCAAATTTATTACACAACACATGGTTCTAATAATTTGTCATATTCATATTTCAAAGGTTTACAGAATATTTATCATCAACAGATTACATAGTAAACTTAAGAAAAATTCAATTCTATTTATGTTTAGCCTCTTTGATCACTATCCCTTTTCCAGATTGTACTTTAGCTTGTACAGGGGCTTCAGTGTCTTCAGCAGCAGCAGTCTTTTTCCCTTTAAGATCCTATTTCTTTAGCTCTTCAGCTTTGATCTTTTGCCTTTTAAAATAATGATAAGGCTTGGGAAAGTACTTGCTAGGCTCCTAGGCAGTAGGAGGTAGCTTTCCCATCTTGGCCTTTGTTCTATATTGGACTATAGCCTCCTGCCTTGTCTCATGTTTTCTCCATTCTGATTCAGGAAACCACTTGTTCCTGTCTTGCACATTATCTTTTGCAGCTTTCCAGGCAGTCAAAATAATGTTCCTAGAGGTGGGGCTCCACTGCTCAAAGTCAGGTCTTTATTCAGCTTGCTCCCTGAACCTCTTCGTAGACAATCTGGCTTCTTGTTCAGCTTGCTCTTTCAAAATAGCTTCCTGTAAGGCCTCAGATACTGGCTGAACCACTTTGTCAAGAATGACCTTCTGAGTTCCATCAGGTGGACTATACATTGAATGTATATCAGCTTGAACCATATCAAAATCTGGTGGAGGATAGATCACTTGAGCTACTTCTGGTTGCTCACCTCCAAGATATGCAGGGTTAACTCCAGATTCTGCTACATCATTATCATCACATAGAGGAGGATAACCAAGAGTGTCTCTGATGGAATTAGAAATCCATTTAGCATGCTCAGAGCCGGCTTTGACTAAGACCCTCTCCCCCTTTATGACTTCTTTTTTTATATGATCCCTTAAATCATCTTTTTGAAATCTGATTTGGGCATTTAGATAATTAACTTCATCCCTATAGAAGGGTTTTAGCCTTTGGAGTTTGTCAGTTATGATCTTCTGAGAGTCTTGTATGGCAGTCTGAACAGCAGTTAAGCTTTCTTGCAGTGCTTTATCAAAATCTGCCTTAGCAGCAGCAGTAGAGGTTGTCAGTCCAGCAGCTATGGTTTTCATTTCTGTGACAATTCCATTATGAGATTCTGTCAAATTATCATTCATCCTTATTTGATTCTCAAGAAAATAGCCCTGTTTCAGTGCAATGTCATCTACTTGTTCCTTGAGCTTTTCTTAATGAGTTGCTAAATAGACTACTGCATTCCCTCCCTTGTGGAAGCAGTCAGTCATCTCTTTCTTATTTTGATTCATCTCAAATCTAATAGACTTGATTTCTTGGGCTAAATCAAATTGGAGTGATTTATTCCCCTCATCCACATATGTCTCAATAGCTTTCCTGTGCTCATCTAGCTTGATTTGTATGGCAACCATCAGTGCACTGTAATCAACAGAAGGTGCTGGTTGAGAGATAGTTTGTGGAGTAATAGTTTGCAAAGCCTTCTTATAAGTTTGACTTATTCTTTTGAAAACTTGAAACTTCTTTTTCTTAGCCATTACAGCTTCCTCATCCTCAGATGCTGATGTACTTGCTATATCTACCCTCTCCTTAGGGCTTGGAGGGAATTCCTTCTGCACTTCTGGTGCCTTCTCAGATTCTTGCCTTGCAGGTTCTTTCAGAATTTGCACTTGCTCCCCCTCAACTGGAGCATTCTCCCCCGCAGCAGCAGTACATTCCTTCTCAAGGTCTTGTTGATCTAGATTAAGAAATAAATCTTCCATTGTAAATTCTTGTGGAGAAGGAGCTGGAGAAATTCTCTGCTCATCTACCACTGGATCAGAAACTACTTGAACTACAATAGATGTGTCCTCTATGACAACATCTGGGACTTGACTTTCAGTCTGTGGTTGCTGATAAACATCAGACAAATCAGTATCCTCTATATGAAAATCTAAAGCATTAAGCTCAGTGATTACCTCAAGGATGATGTTTGTAGCTTGCTCACTCTCTAGAGTAGTTGGCTCTTCTACAGCTAGAGGCTCCCCCTGGATTTCAGCAACATCTTGGGGAGCTGGAGATTTCACAGCTGTCCCTGTGTCTTCTTCATCAGGTGTGAAGACCACTTGTTCCTCAGAACTGCTAGTTGACTCTTGAGCCACAGGGGCAGTTTTTCTCTTCTTCTTTAGAGGTGATACTTTCTCAGAAGTTATTTTCTCAGGGGTTGGCATCTCCTTAGATAACACTCTGTCCCATCTAGAGAATATCCTCATGTCCATCTTTCTCATATGGTTGATTTTTGTGCCAGCAGATTGACTCATTACCTTTGGAATACTTCTAGCAAGGTATAGACTTAAGATTCTTCCCAAGTTGGGCTTCTTCAAGCTCTCCTTTATCTTCTCAAAGATCACTAGAGACCAGTCAGTTTTCAGGCTGAAGATTATCCTGGTCATTATGCTGAACATATGGGCTGATACCCTATCATGCCCTCCAGGTTTGCTTAAAATTACTTTGCCAACAATTTCAGACAGAAATTTTCCCTAGCAGTTCATTCCTTTTCTATTGAAAACTGATCCAATTTTCATTTTAGAATCTAGTCCACACCAAGTTAGAGCTTCTCTGGTCTTTGAAGCAGTAACTTCATCTTCTTCTTTTGTCCTTGTCAGGTTTAGGATCTTCCTCAAACTCTTAGGTGATACTTTCACCATTTCACCATGGACCCTGGATTTAATCTTGAATTCAGATTCGTCTACTTGAGCGCCATTCAGGAATTCAAGTACTTCCTTCTTCCAGATCTTTGTGGGCTCAGAAACAAGAAATTCTAACCCTGAGTCTGCAACTAGGGTTATCACGGTCTTGATTTCTGGGTCTGCATCACCAAACGCGTCGCGCACCAGTTCATATCCCTCATTGACGTTCTCCTCGAGCTTTGGCGCCATTAGGGTTTGAAGAATTTGACTGGAGAGAAGAGAGGTGTCGACACACAAGTTTGGTCTCGAAACTTTTGAAAGCGTGTCGACAGACTAAGGTAAAATCCTATTTATACCTTTCTAAGTTTGAAGATGAAAAGGCAGGTCAGCTAACTTAAATTGTGTCGACAGGATAAGTGTCGACACAGACTTATAATGTCTCGACACTTATGTGTCGACACAAGTTTAGTCGACAGATAATATGTGTCGACACTTGTTTATGTGTCGACACCACTCAACTCGACATTTAGTCGAGACTTTACTTAGATTATTCTGAGTAAACTCTAAGTGTCGACACCACCTTGGATGTGTCAACACCAACTTATCATGTGTCGATACTAATATTCTGAAGTGTTGACACAAACTTCCTAGATGTGTCGACACCTTTTCCCTGAAGTGTCGACACCACTTGTCTGTGTCGACACAAATATCTCTGTGTGTCGACACCTTTTCACTTAGCCATTTCTATAAACTTATTCTAAGTTTATCATTTCTAGTTCAATTTTAAACCTATTGAACTTAGCTTCTTCTAAGGGCTTATTATACATATCAGCTAGTTGATTATCTGTTCTAACATATTCCAGTAAAATATCTTCTTTTTCTACATGTTCTCTAAGAAAATGATATTTTATTTCTATATGTTTGGTTCTACTATGGGATACAGGATTATTAGCTATTGATATAACACTAGTAGAATCACAAAAGAGTGGAGTTCTACTTACCTGAATTCCATAGTCCTCAAGCTGATGTTGTGTCCAGAGAAGTTGAGCACAGCAACTTCCTGCAGCTACATATTCTGACTCTGCAGTGGAGATAGCCACACTTGTTTGCTTTTTGCTACTCCAAGAAATTAGTCTTCCACCTAGGAATTGACAGGTTCCAGTTGTGCTTTTTTTGTCTTCTTTGCAACCTGCAAAGTCTGCATCTGAATAACCTGTTAGTTCAAAATCCCCATTCCTAGGGTACCAGAGGCCTAGATAGGGAGTGCCTTTTAGATATCTCAATATCCTTTTGACTGCTTGTCAAATGAGACTCCTTAGGGCATGCTTGATACCTTGCACAGACACATGTAGCATACATGATATCTGGTCTACTTGCAGTCAAATAGAGTAAGGAGCCAACTATCCCTCTATACAAAGTCTCATCTACAGGTTTCCCTGCATCATCTTTGCTAAGAGATATACTTGATCCCATAGGAGTCTTCATGGTACTGGATGAATCCATACCATACTTCCTTATGAGTTCTAGGGTGAACTTGGACTGGCATATGGATAAACCATTCTCAGTCTGTCTAACTTGGAGATCCAAGAAGAACTTAAGTTCCCCCATACTACTCATCTCAAATTGTCCTTGCATTAGTTTTGCAAACTTTTTGCAAAGACTACTTTCAGTAGACCCAAATATTATGTCATCTACATATATTTGGACTAGTATTACTTTGCCTCTGGATTCCCTAAGGAATAGAGTCTTGTCTATTTTCCCCCTTGTGAACTTGTTCTCAATGAGGAAACTAGACAGGGTTTCATACCAAGCCCTAGGGGCTTGCTTTAACCCATATAATGCTTTCCTAAGTCTATAGACATGATTAGGTTGAGTTGAATCAACAAAACCTGATGGCTGTTCTACATAGACTTCCTCTTTAAGATTACCATTCAGAAATGCTAACTTTACATCCATTTGGTAAACTTTAAATCCCTGAAAGGTTTCATAGGCCAGGAACATTCTTATGGCTTCCAGTCTGGCTACTGGAGCAAAGGTTTGATCAAAGTCAATACCTTCTTCCTGCCTATATCCTTTAGCAACCAATCTTGCTTTGTTCTTAATGATGACTCCATGTTCATCCATCTTGTTCCTATAGATCCACTAGGTCCCAATTATGTTGTGATCTTTAGGTTTATGAACAAGTTCCAGACCTTGCACCTCTTGAACTGATTCAGCTCTTCTTGCATTGCTTCAATCCAATATGGATCCAGGATGACTTCTTCAAACTTCTTTGGCTCAACTTGGGATAGAAAACTGGAGAAGAGCACTGCATTCAGATTTCTGCTCCTTGTTTGTACCCCTTATCTTGGATCACCAATGATTTGCTCTACTGGATGATCTCTAAGATGCCTATTGGCTGGAGGCATCCTGACTTCAGGTTGAACCTCTTCAATTTCTTCATTTTGCTGCACTCCTTGAACTTCTTCTGCATTAGGTACATGTGGTACTCCCCCTGGACAACAGCCACTTTCTTCTACCTGCTGTCTTGCTGTAGGTCCTTCTATAGTGAGCTTGTCCATCTTTTTAGTTATACCTGAGGAGCTGCAAATACTACTAGACAATTCATTGTTAATAAGTCTAGGTTCATCAAAGACCACATGTACTGACTCCTCTACAACTTGAGTAGACAAGTTGTAGACTCTACAAGCCTTACTGTTGTTACTGTACCCAACAAAAATTCCCTCTTGGGACTTGGCAGCAAACTTAGTCAAGTAAGACTTTCCATTGTTAAGTATGAAGCACTTACAACCAAAGATCCTGAAATAGGATAAGTTTGGTTTTCTGCCTTTCACAACCTCATAGGGGGTCTTGTTGAGGATTTTAGTAATGGAATCCCTATTAATAACATGACATGCAGTATTAACTGCCTCAGCCCAGAAATATTCTGGTAGTGATGTATCACTTAATAGGGTCCTACCAGCCTCAATCAAGGTTCTATTCTTCCTCTCAGCAATGTCATTTTGCTGAGGTGTTCTTGGCGAAGAAAACTCTTGAAATATCTCAAAGTCTTCACATAGTTTTGCCATACTATCAGACTGAAATTCAGTACCATGGTCACTTCTTATCTTGACCACTATATTGCCTAGTTCATTCTGAATCTGTTTGACAAAGCTATAGAAGACACTAGGTGTTTCAGATTTCTGTCTAAGAAAGAACACCCAGGAAAACCTTGAATAGTCATCTACAACTACAAAGGTATAGACCTTCCTACCTAGGCTGTGCACTGGCATAGGACCAAAGAGATACATATGCAAGAGGTATAAACACCTCACAGCATCTTTGTTGTTAATGCTACTAAAGGTGGATCTTGTCTGCTTGCCCTTTTGACAAGCTGAGCATATTCCATCTTTAATACACTTAACTTGAGGACCATTGCTCACTAACTCTTTGCTAAAGAGTTTGCCAATTGTCTTGTAATTTAGATGGGCTAGCCTCTTGTGTCATTTGACATAATGAGAGACTTTCTCATCAGCAACAAGACACACTTGAGAACCATTGGTCTCACACATAATGTCTAGGCAGTAGACATTCCTCTTTCTATAACCTGTCAAAATGATCTCTTGATCATTTGACCTCTTGATATGATAATCATCCTTAACAAATGAGATGTCATATCCTACATCACTTAATTGACTTATACTAATTAGGTTGTGTTTCAAACCTTTAACATAAGCCACTTGAGTAATGGTAACCAAGTTACTAGAAATGTTACCAAACCCTTTGATGATCCCTTTTTCAGAACCACCAAAAGTGACTTTTGGACCATCTTTGATAGGTGTGTAGTTCCTTAGTAATCCTCTAGTTCCAGTCATATGTCTGGAACATCCACTGTCTAAGTACCATATTGGGGCATGGCCACTTGGACTCACCTGCAAAACAGATTAGTGAACCTTAGAACCCAAAGAATTCTTGGGTCCTTAGTACTTGTTAGTTTGCATCCTGACAAAGCTAACTGCAGGTTTTCCAACAGGCAGTTTGCTACTCACTTTGGTACTAGCATTGTGCCAACAATTCATGGCAAAGTGGCCTATCTTGCCACAACACCAACACTCAAACTTATTGTATCTTTGCTTAGGTACAGTCTTAGCTGTTTTATCCACAGCTGGCTTGTTGAGAGTTGGGGCTTTGCCCTTGGACTTGGACTGAACAGTCCTTGCAGGTTTTGTAAATCCCAGTCCAGCTTTACCTTTGTGATGAACAAATTCATCAATTAAAGGTAGAACTGACTTAGGTTTAGAAAACCTAGCAACTAGATCTCTCTCCTTCTAAAGACTAATCTCCAGACTCTTGATTTGATCATTCTTATATGTTATAGTCCCCATCTGAATCACAGTTATGTGCTTCAGTCTGGCTATCTCATTAAGTTTTTGATCAAATAACTTCTCATAATCAGTTACAGCCATTTTGACACTTGCAATCTCCTTAGCTTGACTCTTGGCCAAGGATTTGCATTTCTTAAATGCTTGCAACAGAACTTTATATTCATCTATCAATTGATGAATATCTTCTTCAGACTCAGATGCACTCTCATCATTTGATGATGATGAATCTGTTTCTGAACTTGCACAAGAAATTGAACTGGAAGAACAACTTTGTACCTTACTAGGTCTTGGCTGCTGCAGGATTTTGTCACTTTCTGTCAATGCCATTAGTCATTGGCACTGACTGTCTTCTTGATCATATATGGAGTTCATGATCTGGATGAACTCTTCTTCTTCTTCTTCAGCAAACAACCCTATATATGCCTCAGCATCTGACTCAGTTCCTGATGAAGAAATATCTGACAGACTCTTATCTTTTTTGGTAACAAAAGACTTTTCTTTCTTTCCCTTGTAAAGAGTCTTTTTCTTATCATTTGACTCCTTTCTTTTCTCAGGACAATCTGCAACTACATGTCCTTGTCTATTACAGCAATAACATACAATTTTTGAAAGAGTTGCTTTGCTGGACTTAGTCTTTTTCCTGTCCTTCTTTGAAGACTTTTTATTCTGATAATAGTCTTCTTTACCTTGTGAAGTAGAAGGTCTTGTCTTCCACTGTTTCTTCTTCAAGAACTTCTGAAAATGTCTTGTGAAGGCAGCAAAGTCCTCATCACTTTCACTGCTTTTAGACTTTCTGCTTGCTGTCTCATCTGACTCAGTTTCAGCTACCTTTGGAGGTGGTGAATGTGACTTATTTCTGTACTTTCTGGAGGCTTCTGTTTTAAAGGCCACTGTCCTTTCTTTATGTTTACCTCTTTTTGATTTCTCCTCTTCTTTCCTCACTGTCAACTGCATTTCATAGGACAGCAGTTTACCAAACAGTGTTGGTGGAGGAATTTCTGCTAACTTTGCAATTTCCCTAATGGCACAAATTTTGGTGTCCTAATCTTTTGTAAGGGACCTTAAGAACTTATCATTAAGTTCATAATTACTGAACTCCATGCCATAGGACATAAGCTCATTCACAATTCTATAGAACTTCTTATAGCATTCAGTTATGCTATCAGATCTTCCTTGTCTAAAGCTTTCATATTCTTGATTTAACAAGGATTTTTTTTCTTGCCTCACTTCTTCAGAACCCTCCATATACACTATCAAGGTATCCCACATCTCTTTAGATGTCTTGCAGTGTATCAAATTCTGAAAGGTAGCATCATCTATAGCACTTATAATGATGTTCTGAGCCCTCTTGTCCATTGTGGCTAGAACTATTTCATCCTTTGTCATTTCAGAGAAATCTTTAGGTGTCCTTTGATTAGCATCTAAGACTGAAACCTTCATGCGCACATATGACCCTTCTTTCACTGTGATATAAATCCTAGGGTCTGAGCCTTCCATAAAAAGTCTCACCCTTTCCTTCCATATACCAAATATCTCTTTTCTGCATATGGGTAACTTCATAGATCCCAATTCCTTATGATTCTCAGTGGAACCCATGGTTATTGATTTTCTTGATTCTGTAATGTACTTAGACTGAATCTGCCAACAGGATCTACTCAGACTGTTAAGTCCCTTTTTGAGTAACCTCGCTCTGATACCACTTGAAAGATATTGTACCTAAACACCTAGAGGAGAGGTGAATAGGTGACTAAAAACTTTTTAACTTTGTAGACAGAATTCAGATTAATACTCAGAGTTATTTCTACTTGTACACAGCAAACACACAGCAATCACAGATTATCACAGGCACACAGTAGACACACAGTTTTATAGTGGTTCCCCAATGTTTGGGTACATCCACTTTCCCCTTCGCATATCTAGCAGTGTACTAGATTCGGCCAAACTCCTCCACTATCTCAGATCCTCAGATCTTACACTCAGAACCCCAAAACAGGTTCCTACAACTCAGGCCCAAGGCCCTACAACTCAGCTTTTTCCCAAAGCCTACACTCAGCCGCCAAGGCCTACACTCAGCTACCAAGGCCTACACTCAGAGATTCAACTCTCCTACACTCAGGCACACAGGCCCTACACTCAGCCATTATAATTGCAGGCTTACAATCTCAGATCCCAAAGGATCCTACAAGTTATAATGAATACAAAAAGTATTCTCAACAACTCAGAGAAAAGAGAGATAAGTTGTGAGTTTCTTGATGAGTTCTTGGAAGAACTCAGCTGAAATCAATCTGACTTGGCTTTCTTCAAAGCTTCTTGAATGTAGAACACAATAAGATTGATTCCCCTCTGCAGTTCATTCTTGATCTCTGCTACTTAAGATTCAGACCAAATCTGAACCCTTCTTCTCAGCCTGGTTCCAATGGCTGACTTCTTGGATGGAGCTCTCTCTCTCCAACTTCTTAGATCTTCACTAGAATCTTCAAGGAATAGCTAAATCTTCTTCTTGTTAATGAACTTGATCAATGTTTCTTAACCTTTTTTATCAATCAATTTTTGTAGACAGTATAAGCCTATTTATAGGCCTTCTTCATGGTAACCGGCTGGTCCGGTTCATAACTGATTTCTGACAACTCTGACAGGTGCAGTAGACTGGCTGGAAAGGCAGCTGTCAAGTCATCCAGTCAGTTCTTGAAAATTCTCTAACTGTCTGAAAGTGTCGAGACTATCTGTCTTTAAGTGTCGACACTTATAGACCAAGTGTCGACACAAGTTGTCTAAGTGTCGACACTAGCCTACAAGGTGTCGACACAACTCCTTGTGTTGTTGATTTTATATCTCGACACTGCTTCTTCTTCATGTGTCGACACTGATAATGTGTGTCGACACAAGTACTTGTACTTCAGTATATTGCTGAATTATTGTAAGTGTCGACACATCTACTTGTGTCGGCACATCTTCATGTGTTGAACTTGTTTTAGTGTCGACACATCTTCTTGGTGTCGACACTTGCCTTCAGTGTTGATACTTTCTGAGTGTCGACACAGCTCCTTGTGTCGACACATTCTTCTTCTGTTGAGACTTCAGCTGAGTGTCGACACATCCCCTTAGTGTCGACACTTGTACTTAGAATATTTTGTTGAATTTTGCTGATCTTTGCTAAGTGTCGACACAGCTCCTTGTGTCGACACTTTCTTCAAGTGTTGAGTCTTCAGCTGAGTGTCGACACAGCTCCTTGTGTCGACACTTTCTTCAAGTGTTGACTCTTCTGCTGAGTGTCGACACATTGCTCTGAGTGTCGACACCTATACTTAGCTTTTGCTGACTTTTGCTGAGTGTCGACACAGCTCCAAGTGTCGACACTTTCTGATGTAGACACAGTTTCACTGGGTGTCGACACAACTGCTAAGTGTCGACACTGCTTCACTGCACTTTCTTCATTGAGTGTCGACACAGCTCCTTGTGTCGACATTTTCTTCCTGGTGTCGACTCTGCATCCCAAGTGTCGACACAATCATTCCAAGTGTCGACACTGCTTGTCTGGGTGTCGACACAAGTCTTCTTAAGTGTCGACACTTTCCTCCTGGGTGTCGACACAATCATTCCAAGTGTCGACACTGCTTGTCTGGGTGTCGACACAAGTCTTCTTAAGTGTCGACACTTTCCTCCTCGGTGTCGACACATGGACTTAGAAAGTTTTTCAGCTTTCCTGCAAATACTTAACCTGCACAAGGTAACTCAAAAATATATCAAATACATTTTGATGTATATCATTGAGTTGGGTGAGGCTTCTTCAAATCAGATACATTTAAACCAATGTACCCAATAGATAAAAGACCTGCTTGTGCTTCCATTGTTTGTTGGGTGTAACCCTTGTTCCTTGGTTTTTCGCTGGTTCAACGTGAGAACTGGGTAGTTCCGAAGATATTAATTTGGTGTTTGTGCTATCTTACTGACCACGTTGAGAAAATTTAACATGGTATCAGAGCCAGGTTCAGTTGCGTGAGCGGAAGTCAACCAGCGTTGTTACTCAGTGACTGAGTGGTGCTCAACCTGTGTTGTTGCTCGGAGCTTCTGAAAGGGTGTCAACAGGTGTTTGCAATGGAAGGGAGTTTTGCAAGAGGTCTGGGCATTGAACTCTTAACGCCGACTAACTTCAAGAAATGGAAGTCGTGCATGAAGAGTTATCTTCTTGGCGAGGAGCTGTGGGAAGTCGTCGGTGGTGACGACAGACATGAAGTGATTGCTGCTTTCGGTACTGCTGAGCAGGTGAGGCTCTGGAGAAGAACAAATGCTAAGGCGGAGTTCATTCTGAAGAGAGCTGTGTCTCCAGAACTGTTTGATCACATCGTTGGGTGTGAGTCGGCTGCTGATATTTGGACAACCATTGATGAGTTGTTCAATAGGAAGAATGTGGCGTGGCTTCAGTTCCTGGAGAATGAGTTGGCCAGGGTAACTCAGGGAGACCTTTCCATCTCCAAGTACTTCTTAAAGATGAAGAGCTTGTGTGCTGAGCTGTCGGCACTGGATCCTGATGAGCCTATCTCTGAGGCTAAGATGAAAAGGCACATTATCCACGGCTTGCAGAAGGAGTATGTGGCCTTTGTTACATCTGTTCAAGGGTGAGCTACTCAGCTGTCTTTGCTGGAGCTGGAGAATCTGCTTGCCTCGCGGGAGAGCTTAGCAAGGCAGATGGCTGGAGCGAACCTGAATCAGGAAGGCAGCGAAGCTCTCTTCTCAGGCAAGAAGAAAGGATGGGAAGGGAAGAAGAAGAAGAAGGTGCAGGCCGCTGGTGAGAAGGAGACTTCAACTTCATATCCGCCGGAGAGGAGCAATGCTCCTAAGGACTGGAAGAAGAACCTGAAGTGCTACCGGTGTCATCAGTGAGGGCACTTCAAGCGGAACTGCAAGGTCAAACTACAGCCTGGGCATGCTGCGAGAAAGGAGGAAGCTTGCTCGAGAAGTGAAGAAGCAGAATGGGGCGGAGCTTTTATGACGGGCACTTGTGTCCGGGCCTTGTCTGCTGAGGACTTCAACGGTGAGTGGATCGTGGACTCCGGGTGTGGTCATCACCTCACCAGAGACAAGTCAAAGTTCACCTCCATGCAGGCGTACTCAGGTAATGAAGTTATTATCACTGCTGATAATACTGTTTATGCAGTAGAGAAAGAGGGGGTCGTGTCTTTGGGTAGTGATCAGGGGCCACTCACATTAAGGAGTGTGTATCACGTGCCAGGCATGAAGAAGAACCTCTTCTCGGTGACCAATGTGGTGGACACTGGGTATCACGTTCTGTTTGGGTCAACAGACGTGAGGTTTCTTCGCAACGTATCAGCAGTGAAGGCTGTTGTTGCTCATGTTGGAGGAGGGTGAAGAACTTGTTTGTTCTTTCCACCAGTGTTTATGTTGATAGAATGAGGGCCAATGATAGTGTTGCTATCTGGCATGAGAGGCTGGGGCATGTTGGCATGGACAAGCTGAAGGCGATGGCTAGTAGAAGTCTGGTGAGGGGGTTGCCGAAGTTGTCCTCCTTTGGTGATAGGCATGTTTGTGTGGGCTGTCAATATGGTAAGGCACATCGCCTTCCATTTGATAAATCACAAACAAGGAGCAAGAAACCATTGGAGTGTATTCATGGCGACCTGATGGGACCGACGGTTACTGCCAGCCTTGGTGGAAGCAGATACATGCTTGTCTTGGTTGATGACTACTCAAGGTATACTCGGGTGTACTTCTTAAAGGAGAAGTCGGAAGTATTCTGTTTGTTTGTGGAGTTTAAGTAGTTGGTAGAAGGCCGGCTTGGCTTGTGGATTAAGAAGCTTAGAACTGATAACGGGGGTGAGTTTGTCTCCTTCGAGTTTTCTAACTTCTACATGAAGCACGGGATCCAACGAGAGCTTACTTGTGCCCACACTCCACAACAAAATGGGGTAGCGGAGCGGAAGATCCGTCATCTGACGGAAACCTGCAAATGCTGGCTTCATGCGAAAGATATCCCAAGGTCCTTTTGGGCGGAGGGAATGTCTTGTGCTGCTTATGTTATCAACCGGATGCCACTCATCCCTATCAACATGAAGACTCCAGTTGAGATGTTGCTGAAGGAGAAGCCGAGTGTAGGACACCTTAGGGTGTTCGGTTCAACTTGCTACGTGCATGTCTCGGATGCTTCACGGACAAAGCTGGATGCGAAGGCAAGGAAACTTGTCTTTGTTGGCTACGATGAGCGGAAGAAGGGATGGAAATGCATGGATCCTGTGACGAAGAAGTTCGTAGTATCAAGAGACGTTGTCTTTGACGAGCTGACGTCATATGGAGGTGGCTCGGTGGAGCTAACCGGAAGTAGCAAAGTTGAGGAAGCACCGGTGGTGGCTGCTGAAGGCTTGGAAGAGGAGCTTGCTGTTTCACCAGCAGCTCCTGTTGCTTCGAACTCCGAGGCTGAGCCTTCTGGCTCAGGAAGCAGGGGGAGCACTGCTCAATGCTTGCCCCAGGCAGGAGTGGAGCCTGAAGAAGCAACGGAAGCCATGAGCAAGGAGCCAATTCTTCGGAGATCGAAGAGGGTGGTTAAGCCACCGGCTCGGTACTGTGATGGGAATACAGTGAGCTTTGTCTCCTGTTTCTTTGCAGGTCCTCTGGATGAGCGAGAGCCTGCAAACTTCAATGAGGTCACTGGAGTGAAGAAGTGGGAAGCTGCCATGAAGGAAGAAATTGATGCTCTGAAGAAGAATGAAACCTGGGACCTTGTGCCCAAGGTTGATGACATTACTATGGTTACTTGCAAGTGGGTGTATAAGTTGAAGAAGAAGGCTGATGGGAGCATTGATAGGTTCAAGGCTCTCCTGGTCTCTAGAGGATTCTCACAGCAGTATGGAGAAGACTATGAGGATACATTCAGTCCAGTTGCGAAGATGACTTCTGTAAGAGTGGTGATCACCTTGGCTGCTAGCAAGGGATGGAGGTTGTGGCAACTCGATGTGAAGAATGCATTTCTTTATTGAGAGACTGACAAGGACATCTTCATGGGTCAGTTGCTTGGTTTTGTCTCTGAAAAGCATCCGGACTATGTCTGCAAACTTAGGAAGGCTCTCTACGGGTTGAAGCAAGCTCCTAGAGCGTGGTATGAGAAGATTGCAGAGTACCTGCAATTCTGTGGATACTTTGCTTCTAACTCGGATTCAAGCTTGTTCGTCAAGAAGAAGGGAGAGCTTCGTGTCTTGGTCCTGCTGTATGTGGATGACATGATCATCACAGGGAATTCGGAGGGGAAAGTAGCAAGGCTCAGGGCTGAGCTTGCTATACGCTTCGAGATGAAAGACTTGGGAGAGTTGCATCACTTTCTCGGTCTGGAAGTGGAGAGGAAGGAGTGCGAGATTCTCATTAGCCAGAAAGGGTATGCTGATCGCATTGTGAAGCGGTTCGGCATGGGCGAAGGGAATAAGTGCTCTACTCCACTGGAATCTGGGCTGAAGCTTCGACGAGATGAGGGAAGGGTTCTTCATGATCCCTTGGTGTTCAGGGCTCTTGTTGGGAGCTTGATTTATCTGACGATTACAAGGCCGGATATAGCTTATGTTGTTGGCCGAGTAAGTCGGTTTATGGCTGAACCAAGGCAATCTCATCTAGTGGCGGTAAAGGGGATTCTGAAGTATGTCAAGGTGACTTCTGAGATGGGAGTCCTCTATGAAAGGGACGCGGAGTTTGCATTGCTCGGGTACACGGATGCCGACTATGGCGGTGATTCGGATGATCAGAGGTCTACTTCAGGTTATGTGTTCACTTGCGGCTCAGCTAACATCTCGTGGTGTAGCGAGAAGCAGGACTCGGTGTTGGTTTCAACCACGGAGGCGGAGTATAAGGCTTCGGCCTTGGCTGCTCGGGAAGTCGTTTGGTTGAGGAGGCTTATAGAGGATGTCCATGAAGAAGTGCAAGGGCCTACTTTACTCCGGGGTGACAATGAGAGTGCTCTCAAACTGGTTAACAATCCAGTGTGTCACGCCAGCACCAAGCATATAGAGATTGATCACCATTTCATCAGGGAGAAGGTGTTGGAAGGATCTCTGCTGGTCGGGCATGTTCGGAGTGAAGATAATCTTGCTGACATCTTCACGAAGCCACTGTCGAAGGGGCCCTTTGAGCGTTTGCGCAGCTTGCTGGGCTTGGTCACCACTTCTCACTTCAAGGGGGAGTGTTGAAATTTGTGAAGTGGAAGTGGGTGACGGGACAGGCCGGGCGGCCTGGGCGGACAGCATTGGCGGACTGGGCGGACTGGGAGGACTGCGTTGTGCGGCCTGGTGGAAAGTCTGGTGGAAGCCGGCTGTTTTCTGAGCGGGATGTTGCATGGAGTCCGCGGTTTGTGCGGCCTGGTATCTGCGGATAGAGAGGCTTGCAGACTGATATTTTGCTCAGTGGTCGTGGTGCAAGTTTGTGCTGATAGGCGGGTTGGCTTGTGTCCGCGGGAAGCTTGCGGACTGATGTGTCCGCGGCATTGGCTGTTGCGGACTGAGCTTAGAGCCTGGCTGAGGCCTTGTCGAGCTCTGGTGTTACAGCAGGTGTTTGCTGTGGAGATCGTTTGGCGGCCTGGTTTTGGAGTCCGGGATATGACCGCTGCGATGGGGCAGGAGTGCGAGGAGCTCGCGGACTGCTGGCGGTCTGTGCTTTGGTGTTTTGGCGGACGGGGGTTTGCGTCCGCCATGCTCGCATTGGCCCTTGATGGTTTTGGGCTTGGTCACACTTTGTGCCAAGTTCAGTGTGTCCGCCGTATCTGCCAAGTCCGCTGTGACCGGGCGGACTGTTGCTAGCTGCCTTTAATTGTGGACTTGTGGCGGATTGAGGTGTGAGTCTTGCGGACTGCCTCGGGTTGGTGCGGACAGCCATTGAAGGGGGTTTGCTGTCCTGCAGTGGTTGGAGCTTTGCGGGCTGATGCCTTGTCCGCTTAGCTTGGGCGGACTGGAGAGGGTTCGTCAATGGTTGCCTTGCTCCTGGCGGTTTTCCTTGGTAACCGACCAAGTTCTTGCGGACTCGGCGGACGGTGTTCTACGATCGCGTGGGCTGGGGCGGTGTCTCTATCTCTTGGGCGATGACCACACTCCTCACCTCGCCTATAAATAGGACCCCCCTGGCAGGTCTACAGTAACCTAAGTAACTTGAGTGAACAGTAAGTTGGGTTGTGCAAGGAGCTGCGGTCTCTGTTTGTCAGTCCGCGCGGATTGTTTCAGTGCTGACATTTGTTGTGTGCAGGTCGCGCGGTTTGCTTCAAGGAGCCAGGAGTTTGGCTGTGACTTCGGTCAAGTGCTTGGAAGTGTGCGGTCTCTGCGGACTCAGCAGGAGGTCGCTCTGCGGCTTGTCAGTTCTGTTTCATCTTTTCCAGCTTCAATAACCTGTCCGCCGGCTTCAGGCGGGTAGGGGTGTTCCTCAGTTCAGGTTCAGCAGGAGACGAATAACGGTGTGTCCGCGCGGCCTCGCGGCTTCGGCGGACTCCATGGCTATTCGGCGGATTGCAGCTTAGTTCGGGCGACTTCGGCGACCTCGGCGACCTCGGCGGTCTCGGCGGACTCCGGTTCTGTCCGCCCGGCTTGAATTTTTTTGGTGCTTTCTATTTACAGCTGTTATACTAGCGAAATCATGTCTCGCTATGTATGCCTCGTGATGTAAAGAAGTGAATGATAAAAGACCTGCTTGTGCTTCCATTGTTTGTTGGGTGTAACCCTTGTTCCTTGGTTTTCCGCTGGTTCAACGTGAGAACTGGGTAGTTCTGAAGATATTAATTTGGCGTTTGGGCTATCTTGCTGACCACGTTGAGAAAAATTTAACACTCAGAACCCCAAACAGGTTCCTACAACTTAGAGTGTCCCCACTCCTACAACTCAGGCAAAAAGCCCTACCACTCAGTATTCAACAAGACCTACACTCAGAGAATAAAGTCTCCTACAACTCAGGCACAAGACCCTACCTCAGTCTTCAACAAGACCTAGACTCAGAGCACACAGTCTCCTACACTCAGCCTTTATAGAATAGGCTTACAGCTCAGATCTATACAAGATCCTACATGAATTTGATTATACACAGTAATTAACAACAACTCTGACAGAGAGAGAGAGATGAGTTGACTGACTTCTTGATGAGTTCTTGGAAGAACTTTGTAGAGATCAACCTCCCTTGGCTTTCTTCAAAGCTTCTTGAATTAGAACTCGGTAGGGTTGAATCTCCTGAGAAGATGATCTTCAATCAACTTCTGTCTTGATATTCAGATCTCAATCTGAATCTTACTTTGCAGCCTGGTTCAACAGCTGCTCTTCTTAGAAGGAGCTCTCGCTCTCTCCAACTTCTTAGATCTTCTGTTGAAGATCTTCTTCTTTTGTGTTGTTAGATCTCTTGATTAATTGTGATCAATGTCTTCTGTTGAAGGAGAAAGGTCTTTATATAGTCTTCCTCCAAGGTAACCGGCTGATCCGGTTTCTAACAACCTTCTGACGGCTCTGACAGTTGCAGTTGACCGGTTGAAATGGCAGCTGTCAAGTCATTCAGTCACTTCTTGAAATCAGTGTCACTGTCTGAAAGTATCGAGACAGATAGTTTATTTGTGTCGACACAAATAGACTAAGTGTCGACACAAGTAGACTGAGTGTCGACACTAGCCTTGATGGTGTCGACACAACTCCTTGTGTTGTTGTAACAGCTTCTCAACACTGCTTCTTCAGAATGTCTCGACACTGATTCTGTGTGTCGACACAAGCCTTTTGTTGAATGTGTCGACACTTGTTGAGTGTGTCGACACAAATACTTCTTCTTTAATACTTAGTTGAATTCTGCTATGTGTTGACACAACTCCTTTGTGTCGACACATGTCTTCTTTTGTTGAAACTTGCTGAGTGTCGACACATCTCATTTGTGTCGACACATGCCTTCTTGTATTGAAACTTGATGAGTGTCGACACATCTCCTTTGTGTCGACACAAGTACTTTAACTTTGTTGAAGCTTGCTGAGTGTCGACACAGCCTCCTGGTGTCGACACATTTGATGTCGACAAAGCTTCTCTGAGTGTCGACACTTCCTCTAAGTGTCGACACAGATTATGTTAACAATTCTTCACAGTGTGTCGACACTGCCTGTATGTGTCGACACTTTTCTTTTGGTGTCGACTCTGCCTTTCCTGGTGTCGACACAACTACTCCAAGTATCGACACAACTTCTCTAGGTGTCGACACAAGCCTTCATAAGTGTCGACAATTCACCTCTAGGTGTCGACACATGGACTTAGAACTTTTCTGCATTTCCTGCAATTACTTAACCTGCACATATAAACTCAAAGAACATCAAATACACCTTGATGTATATCATTGAGTAGGGTGAGGCTTTTTCAAAACTGGTACATATATTCCAATGTACCCAACAATCTCCCTCTATTTGAATAAGTCATAACCCTTAGTCAATGATATACACCATTCATAACAAATACTCAATATGATGTATAACAGTATTATATGACAGGGTGAAAACAAAACATGTATAAACAATTATCTCAGAATAACAATGTAATAGATTGAATCATTAAACATTATTTTGTTACAACTTCCAAAAGTTTTATTAATCAAAAGTTTACATAGAGTTTAATGCAAATGATTACAAAGTTGTAAACCTAAGAAAAATTTTATCCTATGGTTGCTCTGGCTCCTTGATAACAATGCCCTTCCTAGATTGAATCTTGGCTTGAACTTGAGCATCATTGTTATCAGCAGGCTTCTTTCCCTTAAGATCTTTCTTCTTCTGTTCCTCAGCCATTATCTTCTGTCTCTCAAAATAATGATAAGGCTTAGGGAAATACTTGCTAGACTCCTGTGCATTAGGAGGTAGCTTCCCTAGTTTAACCTTTCTTCTGTACTGTACTATGGCTTCTTGCCTAGCTTCATGTTTTCTCCATTCCTGGTCAGAGTACCATTTGCCCCTCTCTAGGAAATTATCCTTTGCAGCCTTCCAAACAGTCAATATGATATTCCTAGAAGTTGTGCTCCATTGTTCAAAATCAGGCCTTAGCTCTGCCTGTTCTCTGAACCTCTTCTTAGATAATTGAGCTTCTTGCTCCTTTAATACTGCCTCTGGCACAGGCTGTACAACTTTCTCAAAAATAATATTCTGATTACTCTCAGGAGGGCTATACATAGATTGTACCTCCTGATGTATCATCTCAAAATCAGCTGGAGGGTAGATTACTTGAGCAACTTCAGCTGGCTCACCTCCAAAATATACAGGATTTGTCCCAGATTCTGCTATATTATCATCATCACACAAGGGTGGATATCCAAGGGTTGCTCTGATGCTGTTTGAAATCCATTTGGCATGGTCAGAGCCTGCTTTGACTAATACCTCTCCCCCTTTATGACTTCTCTTTCTATATGATCCCGAAGATCATCCTTCTAAAATCTGATTTGAGCATTCAAATAGTTAACTCCATCTTTATAAAAAGGTTTTAACCTTTGGAACTTTTCAGTGATAACCTTTTGAGAATCTTCAATGGCTGTTTTAACAGCAGTTAGACTTGCTTGTAAGTGCTTGTCAAACTCAGCCTGAGCAGATAAAGGAGGCAATGTAGTGGTATATCTGGCTACACATCAAGAGCAGATAAAGAAACAAGTTGATGACATGGCAGTGAAACAAGGATATGTCCTGGAAAACCATATTAGAATGAATGACAGTTTAACTGAATCATATAATGTGATAGTAACTGAAATGCAGAATCTTGCAGCTGCTCAGACTGCAGCAAGGACTACTGCTCAGGCTGAGTTTAACAGCAGTTAGACTTGCTTGTAAGCGCTTGTCAAACTCAGCCTGAGCAGTAGTCCTTGCTACAGTCTGAGCAGCTGCAAGATTCTGCATTTCAGTTACTATCATATTATGTGATTCAGTTAAATTGTCATTCATTCTAATCTGGTTTTCCAGGACATATCCTTGTTTCACTGCCATATCATCAACTTGTTTCTTTATCTGCTCTTGGTGTGTAGCTAGATATACCATTACATTGCCTCCTTTATGAAAGCAGTCAGTCATTTCCTTCTCATTTTGATTAACTTCAAATCTAATAGATTTTATATCTTGAGCCAGATCAAATTGAAGGAATTTATGTCCTTCATCCATATAAGTTTGTAGAGCCTTCCTTTGCTCATCCAATTTGATCTGCAAAGCCACCAATAATGAACTATAATCAGCAGTTGGGGCTTGTTGTGGAATAATGGTTTACAGTGCTTTCTTGTAGGTCTGGCTTCTCCTTTTGAAAACATGTAGCTTTCTTTTCTTGGCTCTAGCAGCCTCTTCATCTTCAGAGTCAGAAGTATTAGCAATGTCTACTCTATCCTGTGGAGTAGGGGGTAATTCCTTTTCTGCTCTTGATAGCTCCTCGGTCTCTTTTCTAGCAGTCACCTCCTGTGATCTTACATGCTCCCCCTCAACAGCTGCTCTCTCTTCCTCAAGATCAGTCTGTAGTAAATCAGGGAATAACTCTTTTAGAGTAAACTCCAGTTGAGTAGGGACTAGAGAATCTCTGATTTCAGGAGCATTGTCAGCAATTGATGTGTCTTCTATGACAACATCTTGTGGTTGACTATGTATCTGAGTTAGCTAATCAACATCAAGTAATGAATCAGTCAATACTCCATCCTCAATATTGAAAATAGATTGATTAACTTCATTTATTACCTCAAGAATTATTTGGGTTGCCCTTTCATTATCTAAGTGACTTGGCTCATCCACATGTTGAGGCTCCCCCTGGAGTGAATCCAGGTGAATGGGGCTAGCAGATGGTAGCTCCCCTGCCTCTGTGCATCTTCAGGTCTTACTGGTGACTGTCCAGCATTTCCACCCTCTCCATCATCAGAACTAAAAACTACCTGCTCCTCTGAGCTACTTGAGAATTCAGGAGCCACAATGGCTTTCTTCTTCTTCTTCTGATGAGAAACTTACTTTTCAGGAGTAGACATTTTCTTTATCAACACCCTATCCCATCTTGAGATAATCCTTACATCCATTCTCCTCATGTGGTTTATCTTAGAACCAGCAGCTTGGTTCATGACTTCAGGGATACTTCCAGCTAAGTATAAACTCATAATCCTACCCAGATTGAGCTTCTTCAGACTTTATTTTATCTTATCAAACATTACTGCTGACCAATCAGTTTTGAGTTGGAAAATTATCCTTGTCATTAACTGAACATGTGAGCTGATATTCTATCATGCCCACCAGGCTTGCTCAGTATCACCTTCCCAACTATTTCAGATAAAAACTTTTCTTGTATGTTCATCTCTTTCCTGTTAAAAACTGATCCAATTTTCATGCTTGAATCTAAACCACACCATTGCAGTGCCTCCCTTGTCTTTGATGCAGGTACATCTTCCTCTTCTTTAGTTCTAGGGAGATGTAGAACTTTTCTTAGACTTTTCTAGGTGATCTTGACTTTTGCCCCATGGACTTTGGACTTAATCTTGAGTCCAGTTTCATCAAGTGTAGCTGCACTAAAGAATTCAAGGACCTCCTTCTTCCAAATCTTGATAGGTTCTAAAACAAGATACTCTAACCCAGTCTCTACAACTAGGGTTACCACACCTTAGATTTATGGTTCCGCGTCATCAAAGGCGTGTCGCACAAGCTCATAACCTTCATTGATGTTCTCTTCTAGCTTGGGCGCCATTAGGGTTTGAAGAAATTTTGAATTTAGAGAAGAGAGATGTCGACACACAAGTTTGGTCTCGAAACTATGGTGAGCGTGTCGACAAACAATGGTGAAGACCTATTTATACCTTTCTAAAATCGAATGTGAAAAGGCGCGTCAAAATACTTGAAATGTGTCGACACTGTTGAAAAGTGTCGACATTTACTTCTAATGTCTCGACAACTATGTGTCGACACAAATATAGTCGACAGAATATATGTGTCGACACTTATACATCTCAGCTCGACGATTAGTCGAAACTCTACTCGATGAATTCTGTGTAAATCCTAAGTGTCGACAACACCCTAGATGTGTCGACACCTACTCTGCATGTGTCGACATTAATTCTCTGAAGTGTCAACACTGACTATCTAGATGTGTCGACACCATTTCTCTGAAATGTCGACACCACTTCTATATGTCGACACAAACAACTCTGTGTGTCGACACTATTTTACTTAGCCAATTTTTTAAACTATTCTAAGTTTAACATTCCTAATTCAATTTTAAAATTATTGAATTTGGTTTCATCTAGGGGCTTAGTAAATATATCAGCTATCTGACTATCTGTCTTAACATATTCTAGTGAAATGCCTCCTTTTTATACACATTCTCTAAGAAAATGGTATTTAATTTCTATGTGCTTAGTCTTACTATGAGAGACATGATTATTTGCAATAGAAATGACACTTGTAAAATCACAAAATAAAGGTGTTCTACTTACTTGAATACTATAGTCTTCTAGCTGGTGTTGAATCCACAAAAGTTGTGCACAGCAACTTCCTGCTACCATATATTCTGACTCAGCTGTGGAGATAGCTACACCGGTCTGCTTCTTACTGCTCTATGACACCAGCCTTCCACCTAGAAATTGACAGGTTCCTGTAGTACTCTTCCTATCTTCATTGCAGCCTGCAAAATCTGCATCTGAATAACTTGTCAGTACAAAATCTCCATTCCTAGGGTACCAAAGGCCTAGATAAGGTGTGCCCTTAAGATATCTCAAAATCCTTTTGACTGTTGTCAGATGAGATTCTTTAGGGCAAGCTTGGTACCTAGCACAAATACATGTAGCATACATGATATCTGGTCTACTAGCAGTCAAATACAGTATGGAGTCAACTATCCCTCTATACAAAGTTTCATCTACAGGTTTCCCTGCATCATTTTTGCTTAGAGACATGCTTGACCCCATAGGAGTTTTCATGGTAGTGGATGATTCCATACCATACTTCTTTATCAACTCTAGAGTGAACTTAGACTGGCATATGGACAAGCCATCTTCAGTCTGTCTAACTTGGAGACCCAAGAAGAACTTAAGTTCCCCCATACTGCTCATTTCAAATTGTCCTTGCATAAGTTTTGCAAACTTTCTGCAAAGACTACTTTTTATAGACCCAAATATTATGTCATCTACATATATTTGGACTAAGATAATCTTGCCTTTATATTCCCTAAGA
Source organism: Platanthera guangdongensis (assembly GCA_039583875.1). Taxonomy (NCBI): domain Eukaryota; kingdom Viridiplantae; phylum Streptophyta; class Magnoliopsida; order Asparagales; family Orchidaceae; genus Platanthera; species Platanthera guangdongensis. The sequence continues at coordinate 16,756,854 of CM077153.1, read as the reverse complement.
AATAGAGTTTTGTCTATTTTCCCCCTTGAGAATTTGTTCTCAATGAAAAAATTGGACATGGTTTCATACCAAGCCCTTGGGGCTTGTTTTAACCCATACAAAGCCTTCTTAAGTCTATAAACATAATCAGGTTTAAGAGAATCAACAAAACCTGATGGCTGCTCTACATAGACTTCTTCCTTCAGATTTCCATTCAGAAAAACTGACTTTACATCCATTTGATATACCTTAAACTCTTGATATGTCGCATAGGCAAGGAACAACCTTATTGATTCCAGTCTTGCTACTAGAACAAAGGTTTGATCAAAATCAATACCTTCTTCCTGCCTATATCCTTTTACAACCAGTCTAGCTTTATTCTTTATAATGATTCCATTCTCATCCAACTTGTTCCTAAAGATCCACTTAGTTCCAATGATGTTGTGGTCCTTGGGTTTAGGAACTAGCTCCCAGACTTTGCATCTTCTGAACTGGTTCAGCTCCTCTTGCATGGCCTCAATCCAATGAGGGTCTAGAACTGCTTCTTCAAACTTCTTTGGTTCTACTTGGGATAGGAAGCTGGAGTAAAGAACTGTACTCAGATTCCTGCTTCTTATTTGCACTTCTTGTTTGGGATCTCCAATTATTTGATTGGTTGGATGATCCTTTAGATGCCTATTTGTTGGAGGCAGCCTGTCTTTAGGTTGTACATGTCCAGCCACTTCAATATGCTACACCTCTTAATCTTCTTCATCATCAGGAGTATCTTGTTCTCCCCCTGGACAGCAGCCACCATCTTCCACTTGCTGACTTGCAGAAGAACCTTCTGTAAAGGTAAGCTTATCCATCCTCTCAGTTACACATGTGGAGCTGCAAACACTTCTTGACAATTCACAGTTAATGAGTCTTGCTTCATCAAAAACTACATGAACAGACTCTTCTACAACTTGAGTAATCAAGTTGTAGACCCTATAAGCCTTACTATTATTGTTGTACCCAACAAAGATCCCCTCTTGGGATTTGGCAGCAAACTTGGTTAGATAAGACTTTCCATTGTTAAGTATATAACACTTGCAACCAAAGATCCTGAAATAGGATAAATTTGGTTTTCTGCCCTTCACAATCACATAAGGGGTCTTCTTGTGGCTCTTGGTGATAGTAGCCCTATTGATCACATGACAAGCAGTATTTACTGCCTTAGCCCAGAAATATTCTAGGAGAGTAGTGTCACTCAATAGGGTTCTACCAGCCTCTATCAATGTTCTATTCTTCCTTTCAGCAATACCATTTTGCTGAGGTGTTCTTGGTGAGGAAAATTCCTGAAAAAATCTCAAACTCTTCACACAGTTTTGTCATACTTTCAGACTGAAATTCAGTACCATGGTCACTTCTGATTTTGAACACTGTATTGTCCAATTCATTCTGAATTTGTTTAACAAAGCTATATAAAATACTTGGGGTTTCAGATTTTTGTCTTAGGAAGAACACCCAGGAATATCTTGAATAGTCATCAACTACCACAAATGTGTAGACCTTCCTACCTAGACTGTGAACTGGCATAGGACCAAAAAGATCCATATGCAAGAGGTATAGACATCTCATAGAATCCTTGTTCTCAACGTTATGGAAGGTGGATTTGGTCTGCTTGCCTTTTTGACAAGCTGAGCATATCCCATCCTTTATACACTTAACTTGAGGACAATTCCTCACTAACTTTTTGCTAAAGAGTTGGCCAATTGTCTTATAATTAAGATGAGCCAGCCTCTTGTGTCATTTAACACAATGCGAGACTTTCTCATCAGCTACAAGACAAATAGGAGAAACATTGTTCTCACATACAAAGTCAAGACAATAGACATTTCTCTTCCTATATCCTGTCAGAATGATCTTTTGATCACTTGACCTTTTGATATGACGACTATTCTTGACAAATGAGATGTCATATCCTAAATCACTCAGCTGACTTATGATAATGAGGTTATATTTCAAACCCTTTACATAGCCACTTGAGTAATTGAAATTTGGTTACTAGAAATGTTACCAAAGCCTTTGATGATTCCTTTTTCTGAACCACCAAAAGTAACTTTTGGGCCATCCTTGATAGGTGTATAGTCCTTCAGCAACCCCCTAGTTCCAGTCATGTGCCTGGAACATCCACTGTCCAAGTACCATATAGGAGCATGGCCAGTTGGACTTACCTGCAAAACAGATTACTTAACCTTAGAACCCAAATAACTCTTGGGTCATTGGTGCAGATTAGTCTGACTTTTAACAAAACTAGCTGTAGCTCTTCTAGCAGACAGTTTGCTACTCTCCTTGACACTTGAATTGTGACAACAATCTAAGGCAAAGTGGCCTATCTTGCCACAACACCAGCACTCAAACATGTTGTAACTTTGTTTAGGTACAACCCTGGCTGGATTATCTACTGCAGGCTTCTTGTTTAGTACTGGAGTTTTGCCCTTAGATTTGGACCTAACTGTCCAGACAGGTTTTGTAAACCCCAATCCAGTCTTACCCTTTTGAGGTACAAACTCATCTATCAAATGTAAAACAGATTTAGGTTTAGAAAAACTTATTACAATCTCTCTCTCCTTCTGAAGTCTAGCCTCCAGATTTCTAATTTGATCATTCTTAAATGTAATAGTACCCATCTGAATAACAGTAATGTTCTTCAGCCTGACTATTTCATTCAGTTTCTGATCTAACAACTTGTCTAAATCAGCAGCAACCAATTTAAGACAGCAATCTCTTTTGCCTGAGTTTTGGCCAAGGTTTTGCTTTTCTTCAAGGCCTGCAACAAGTCCCTATATTCATCAATTAACTGATGAATATCTCCTTCAGATTCAGACTCACCCACATCACTTGATGCAGATGTATCAGATTTTAACTCAGTACTATAAATTGAACTAGAAGAACAACTTTGTACAATACTTGGTCCAGGCTGATCCTGGATCTTGTCTCCTTCAGATAAAGCCATCAGTCCCTTTCACTGATGGTCCTCATGCTCATAAATTGAGTTCATTAGCTGCATGAACTCATCTTCTTCCTCGTCAGTAAATAATCCAATGTAGGCTTTAGCTTCTGATTCTGTTTCTGAAGATGACTGATCTGTCAGACTTTTATCTTTCTTAGCAACAAAGTACTTTTTCTTTTTGCCCTTAAACTGAGTCTTCTTTTTGTCAGCTGACTCCTTCCTCTTTTCAGGATAGTCAGCCACTATATGTCCCTGTCTATTGCAGCAATAGCACACAACTTTTGAAGATGTAGCTTTGCTTGGCTTGGACCTTCTTCTGTCATTCCTTGATGACTTTCTTTTTTGATAGTAGTCATCTTTTGGCTGAGAAGTGGTAGGCTTAGACCTCCACTGCTTCTTCTTCAGAAACTTTTGAAAATGCCTAGTAAAAGCAGCAAAGTCTTCATCACTTTCACTGCTATTTGAATTCTTACTTTCTGAATTATCTGTCACAGCCTCAGCAACTATTTGAGGTGGAGATGGATACTTGCTTCTATACTTCCTAGTGGCTTCAGTCTTGAAGGCCACAACTCTTTCCTTGTGATCCACTCTAGTAGTCTTCTCTTCCTCCTTTCTAGCCAATAACTGCATCTCATAAGATAACATTTTTCCAAACAAAGTTGGAGGAGGTATGTCAGCTAGTTTGGCCACTTCCCTAATATCACAAATCTTGGTGTCCCAGTACTTAGTCAGGGACCTTAAGAACTTGTCATTCAGCTCATAGTTGCTGAATTCTCTTCCATAGGACATCAATTCATTGACTATCATATAGAACTTCTTGTAACATTCTGTAATGCTATCATACTTTCCTTGTCTGAAGTTTTCATATTCCTGATTTAACAAGGACTTCCTATCTTGTCTTACTTCCTCTGAGCCCTCTATATAGACTATTAATGTGTCCCACATTTTTTTAGAGGTTTTACAATGAATCAAGTTCTGAAATGTTGTATCATCAATGGCACTAACAATTATATTCTAGGCTCTTTTGTCTATAGTGGCCAAAATAATTTCATCTTTAGTCATTTCAGAGAAGTCCTTGGGAGTTTTCTGATTTGCATCCAGAATGGATATCTTCATTGACACATATGGACCTTCTTTAACTGTAATGTATATCCTTGGGTCAGATGCTTTCATAAAGAGTCTAACCCTCTCTTTCCAAATGTCAAATATCTCTTTTCTACATATTGACAATTTCATGGACCCCAGCTCTTTGTGATTTTCACTAGAACCCATTTTCTTGATTCTTATTTGTTCTGAATCTGCATACAAGATCTTACTCAGACTGTTATGTCCCTTTGTGAGTAACCTCGCTCTGATACTACTTGAAAGAAATAGTGCCTAACCACCTAGAGGGGGGTGAATAGGTGTACTTTATTTTTTTAAATTTAAGGCAAAAATTCTGTACAGCAAATGCAATTCTACAACAATCACAACACAGCAACCACAGAAACAAACATACACAGAGTGCACACAGTATTTATAGTGGTTCCCCAAGGTCTGGGTACATCCACTTTCCCCTTCGTCTATCTAGTAGTGTACTAGATTCGGCCTAACTTCAACACTTCTCCTCAGATCCTCAGATCTTACAGCTCAGAACCCCAAACAGGTTCCTATAACTCAGAGTGTCCCCACTCCTACAACTCAGGCAAAAAGCCTTATCACTCAGTCTTCAACAAGATCTACACTCAGAGAACAAAGTCTCCTACAACTCGGGCACAAGGCCTTACCTCAGTCTTCAACAAGACCTACACTCAGAGTACACAGTCTCCTACACTCAGCCTTTATAGAATAGGCTTACAGCTCAGATATATACAAGATCCTACAGGAATTTGATTATACACAGTAATTAACCATAACTCTGACAGGGAGAGATGAGTTGACTGACTTCTTGATGAGTTCTTGGAAGAACTTGGAAGAGATCAACATCCCTTGGCTTTCTTCAAAGCTTCTTGAATTAGAACTTAGTAGGGTTGAATCTCCTGAGAAGATGATCTTCAATCAACTTCTGTCTTGAGATTCAGATCTCAATCTGAATCTTACTTTGCAGCCTGGTTCAGCAGCTGCTCTTCTTAGAAGGAGCTCTCTCTCTCCAACTTCTTAGATCTTCTGTTGAAGATCTTCTTCTTTTGTGTTGTTAAATCTCTTGATTAATTGTGATCAATGTCTTCCGTTGAAGGAGAAAGGACTTTATATAGTCTTCCTACAAGGTAACCGGCTGATCCGGTTTCTAACAACCTTCTGACGGCTCTGACAGTTGCAGTTGACCGGTTGAAATGGCAGCTGTCAAGTCATCCAGTCACTTCTTGAAATCACTGTCACTGTCTGAAAGTGTCGAGACAGATAGTCATTATGTGTCGACACAAATAGACTAAGTGTCGACACAAGTAGACTGAGTGTCGACACTAGCTTTGATGGTGTTGACACAACTCCTTGTGTTGTTGTAACAGCTGCTCGACACTGCTTCTTCAAAATGTGTCGACATTGATTCTGTGTGTCGACAAAAGCCTTCTGTTGAATGTGTCAACACTAGTTGAGTGTGTCGACACAAATACTTCTTCTTTAATACTTATTTGAATTCTGCTGTGTGTCGACACAACTCTTTTGTGTCAACACATGTCTTCTTGTGTTGAAACTTGCTGAGTGTCGACACATATCCTTTGTGTCGACACATGTCTTCTTGTGTTGAAACTTGCTGAGTGTCGACACATCTCCTTTGTGTCGACACAAGTACTTTAACTTTGTTGAAGCTTGCTGAGTGTTGACACAGCCTCCTTGTGTCGACACATTTGATGTCGACAAAGCTTCTCTGAGTGTCGACACTGCCTCTAAGTGTCGACGCAGATTATGTTGACAAGTCTTCACAGTGTGTCGACACTGTCTGTATGTGTCGACACTTTTCTTCTGGTGTCGACTCTGCCTTTCCTGGTGTCGACACAACTACTCCAAGTGTCGACACAACTTCTCTAGGTGTCGACACAAGCCTTCATAAGTGTCGACACTTCACCTCTAGGTGTCGACACATGGACTTAGAACTTTTCTGCATTTCCTGCAATTACTTAACCTGCACATATAAACTCAAAGCACATCAAATACACCTCGATGTATATCATTGAGTAGGGTGAGGCTTCTTCAAATCTGGTACATATATTCCAATGTACCCAACATCATCCCTTCTCCCTCGCGGATAGAAAGTCAACCCTTCTCCCTCGCGGTAGGTCAAGACAACATCATGGCCTGCCCCCTTGCAAGCGCCCAAGTTTGAAGGTTTGCCCTTCACCACCACAGTCAACGACACCCCAGCTTGGTTGACCTGACCTCTCACTACCCGGCTTCAAGTGTCCACCCTTTGCCCTTGTTGAAGGTTCTGACATTGTCTGGGTCTCGTCCTTCTACTGCCAACCAATCAGTGACACCCCCTAGTTCGATGCTCTGACCTCTCACACCCCTACTTAAAGTGTTTGCCCTTTGCACTGATAGTAGGTTACAAAAGCGTCCGGGTCTCGTCCTTTAACCACAAACATCTAGAAAACAGACCACAGCTGCACACAAAGCAACAATGCCAACACCACACAAGCTCAATCATCAAAAAATCAAGACTCTATGCTAAAGCAATCTATGAGCAGATATGAAATACATAAAGGACATCTAAGGCATCACAAATAATATACAAGGCTAATACATAGTGTCGGTATACAAGATACTAACACAAATACAGGCCCGCACAGATAGGGAAAAGTTGTAACACCTCCCCTACAATAACCGTATAATATGGGTCCGACCGGGGCCCCACAACATACAGACGTCACAGCTTTAGCATTAAAAGATAATATTAACTATCCAATCTCAAAACTCAATAACAAACAACAACGGAAACTGTAAACAAGACCAGAAGTTATCCACATATATAAGAGTATCGAAATGGCTTTAAGGCCTTACAACAATAGAGAGTCCAAACACAAATCATAACAACAAACATCAATGTGCTTAAGCACCCCTAGACTACCTCAGCATGCAAGCCGGAAAACTAGAGCATCAAACATACAATACCACCAAAATAGAGCTAGTAAAAAACTTGTAGAACTTCATGAGGCTTAGGCCTTTTTGGGCGGCGAGCTAGCTCCTGCATGCGATTCTTGCCCTGTAAAAATTGGTGGTAATGTGGATCAGCAAAGGCTGACTTCAAACTATGTAGCCAACATATCTCCTCCCGGCCGCCCCTAACTGACCCCGGGGTACCCCTCTAACCTACAAGTCAGCACTTCGTATACCATATACATAAACATGTAAAACTCTAAAAGAACAGGTTTGGATGTCTCAAATAACAAACACGTTTTCTATGTTGAGCAAAAAAGGGGCCTACTATGCAACATGTATGCAAAACTCGGGCTTCACCCAAGGCACCCTATTGCGTATGCAACTAGCACATCATCAAAACATCTGGGTACTTCTAATTTCTTCATTGGCGTTAAGACGCAAACAAAAAGGTATTGCAATTACCCTAACAACATACAAACCGCAACACGAAAATCTTGCCAAGGCCCGACCCGCTCGTGGGTCTTAGACCCGGGCTTGCCTGTAAACTCTGACTTCGCACGTCAGTATTCCATCTCACACACAAACCTATTCCAAGAAGCCTTGCTGGACCTCACCCGCTTGTGGCTTCATTGCTCGGGCTTGCCCAATGCTTGACATTCTCATCAGTCTCACAGAAGGGGACTAGTCTCGCCGGGACACTCTTCCCACATGACTTGCACGTCACGGGATAGCCAGCCGACCATGGAGACAAAGTCGCGCCTTAGCACTTCACAATCCATAAACATTCCCACCCTAATCCATCATTTGTACTGCAACGTCCCCGCGTACCAAGGAAACCATCTACCGCCAATGTGGAGCTAACCTTGTCCACCAAGGAAACCATCTACCGCCAATGCGGAGCTAACCTTGTCCGGTTCCGGCTACACGTACTCACTCGAGAAATAGGGGTAAATCACATACATCACAAACGACATCTTGCCGCAACGGATTTCTACAAAATCCTTAAGGCTCACTATGCAACATCACCGAGTCGGACTAACGGTCGCGACTACGGCTTCACCCACAATGCCTAATCCACTAACAGAGCGGATCTCTAATGCAAAATCATGCCGAGGAAGGACTCAATCGACCCGGAGGTTTCTCTTGAACCTTGGCGACCCATACCCCTCTCATTTGAGAGATTTGGTGCCCAAAAGTTTGAAAGAAAAAGATGATAAGCACGCATCCTAGAAACCAAGAGGAGAAGTGTTGTTACCTTACGACCCCTCTTCCTAGCCATGGGAACTTAGCCAGATGAAAACCACCGCAACGGACTTGCCTCCGCGGATCTGGACTCGGCTCGCGATTTGGGGCTTCGAAGCTTCTCCGACAGCCGGATCTCTCCTTCACCTTCTTCCTTGCTCTCCCTTCTCTCTAAAACTTTAGAAAGAGAAGACTTGAAGAAGAATGAGGGTTTCAAACCCTATTCCCGAACATAACTCAACAAGGACAGCTCTTAACCATCAGATCCCAATAGAAGGAAACGAACGGCCACGATTCGCACTTAAAACCAAACTCCCGGGCCGAACACGGCTTGTGGCACGCCCGTGTCCAAGGCCGTGTGCCTCAATCGATGCCGAAACCGTCGCACCGAGAAAAGGACACGAGTTCTGGACATGCCCATGTCAAACGTGACACGCCCGTGTCACTCAGTACACGACCGTGTGTCTGGGCGTGTTCCTCCATCAACACAGGACCAAACACAACCCGAGGAGAACACGGGTACTCGACATGCCTGTGTCACATTTGACACGCCCGTGTCAAACCCGAACACGCCTGGGCACCAGGCCGTGTTTATCCCCTCATACGACCCGACTAACATCCCGAGCAGGACACGGCCTGGGACACACCCGTGTCTCAGGTCGTGTTCGTTGTCTCGACGATCGTCGACTGCATTTTCGTCGACCACGTGAAAATTTGTCGAACCCGAGCATGACACGGACTAGGACACGCCCGTGTCCCAGGCCATGTTCACTGTCTCGACACTTCGTCGAGCGCAGTTCGTCGACCACCCGGGTTCTTCGTCAAACCCGAGCACGACACTGCCTTGGACACGCCTGTGTCCCTGGCCGTGTGACCCCTACCAAGATCCTGACTTGGGTCTAAACGTTGTCCGTACCTCTTTCGAGTTTCGGGGCATTACAAAAGTATACAGATACAACTGCAAAAAGTAAACATACGAAGATACAAAAGGTAAAGCTACTACTCACACACCATATATACGTTAGAGTCTGAACTCTCCTCCTCAGAGAGGTCTTCAAAGCCAAGGCCATCTACATCATGACCGCACTTCCGGACCACCATCCAAAGAGTCTTCATCACTCCTCACCTTAGGGAAACCTCTCACATGTCCTCCATTTGGGGCTCTACCTCCTTCGTCTAGAACTCACAAATCTCCTCGAAAAGCAGACAATGACCCAACATAAAGTCAACAGATTCCCTATACTCTGCGACTCCTGCGACCTTTAGCTCAGTGAGTCAATCCTATGAATAAAGGTTCTCAAACTCGGCCTTCGAGGCCCCCAGCTCAGTCTCTAGGCGAGTCACGTCCCCCTATGCGCTCTCCAATAGCTGCATCGTCTTCTCCATTAAGAACTTCTCTGCTCGAAGCTCCACTCAAAACTACTCCAACTCTACTCGCAGCTTAGACTCGATCCACTGGAAGTGAGATATATCGCAATCTCGTCTTACCCTCTAGTCAGAAAGAGAGCTCTTCATTCCACAAAGTTCCACCTGAAGCGCCAAGTATCCATCCTTCAGGCTCACATATTATTTATTCCATATGAGAGCAATGCTGGTTTGGACACCAATCTGTAACAAAGGGAACAAGTCAGAATCACTTTAGAATAACAAAAAAGCCAAAGCAAAGTGCTATACTTACAACATTGTTCATCGCTTCCAAAGAAGAAGAAATGTGTTTTGCTTTCGCCACATACGACACATGAGTCCCCTTAGGAGGTACGTACCTGTAGGGAGGGAGAGCCCAAGACTTCAAAGTCAGGATCAGCAGACACCCCATCAACTTTTGAGCTACAATGAGCCACCTTGTCAAGATGCTCTCTCAGCCAAGTGGAAGATTGAGACTCAGGATCCAAGTTGGTGTAGCCTTTTAACACCAACTTTCTTGTCATGTCTTTTTTTTCCATAGTAGTTTTCCAAATTTTGAAGTACTTAGGTACATCAGATTTATTTTTAAGAAAATAAACTCATAATTATCTTGAGAAGCCATCGATAAAAGAGACAAAGTGTCTTGCTCCACCACTAGAAGGAATAGAGGCTGGCCCCCAAAAATCATTATGAATATAGTCAGTATGTCTTTTGTGTCATGCATCCCGATATCGAACTTCATCTTATGTTGCTTCCCTAATGCAAACACTTTACACAAAGTCTAGCTTCTCAAATTTTACACTACCAATCAATTTTTTTGAAGTATTAGATTTTATTTACTCATATGACAAAGATGTAAGCGACACAATCATGATGAATTTAGATCTGAATCAAAAGATGCAAATACAAACATTCTAATGGCATTGTGTTTTTATAGAAGATATAAATGACCAATCTTTCTTCCTTTCATCACAATCATCAAATCATAAATAAGTTTCATAGAACCTTCGTCGATCATGAATTTTGCACTTGATCATGTCCAAGGCTCCAGAGAAAGAAATTTCTTCAATTCCAAAATATGTTGAACATCCATCAAAGTCTTTTCGACCCCATCATGCATAACAATCTGGAGTTCTGGACCGTTCTAATCCCATAATTTTGCACACAGTATTATTACTCATGAATACAAAGCTTCCATCAAGGGAAGAATATGTTGCAAAATTACTCTGATTTAAAGTCATATGGTAAGAACATCTGAAATCAAGTACCAAAGAATATTAAATATCAACAAATGCACATACCGAGAAAACAGAACCATCACCGTTTGATGCCTCCCGCGCAATGTTCGTAAAATCTGAAGTTTTCTTCATCTCATTCTTTTTGAGCATATGTCAATCTTTTTTTTTCCCGTGCCATTTCTTCTTGCAATAACTACATTGATCTCTTTTGGAATTTCTCGACTTTGATCTTGACTTTTCTCTATCACTTTTCCAATCTTGCTTGTGTGTTCTTCCTCTCATAAATAATCCATTGTCATGCTCATATGATCTTTCTACCGATACCTTTCTGCACAACTCCTTCAAGTGTAGACCTGCTTTCTCGTCTTCAATGGAAAGCATGTCTCGGCTATACACAATGATATTCACGAATTGCATAAATGGATCCACATTATCTGTCTCCACATCGATGTTCTTCAAATCCAACGCTATTTGATTTAACTTGTCTAATCGTGCCTTAATAGACATATCTTCCTCCATCTTGAATGTGCAGAGCCGTTACTTTAAGTACAACTGATTCATGAGAGACTTCTTCGTAGAGCATCTTGAGCTCTTCCACAGTTTTGTAGTAGTTCTTCGGCGATTTCACAAATTAAAAATCTCATTAGTGGGATAAATTTGAATTGTACTATTAGTCTTAATCTTTAATTCTTCCTTTATATCTACAATCATCTATTTTGACAATTTTTATGGCTCGAACACAACCCTGTAAGCACTTTGCTGCTTAAGTAGAGTGATCATCTTAATTCTCCACATACAAAAGCTATCTCTCTCATCAAAATTTTCCACCTTAAAATTGGTTGGAACCATCTATGTATAAGGTAAGAACCTCAGCCCTGATAACAATTGTTAGTGTGGAGAAGAGAGAAAATCAAGAGAGGATGAACAAAACAAGGGCACAAGGCAAAAAGAGAGCTGGAGAGAAAGGAACTCAAGATCATATTCCAAATTTGATTATTATAAATGAACTATTCATCTATTTATATATGACTCTCCACCTAATATTTTAATATACATATGTATTATAGATCAATTATTTTAATACACATGCATATCATACACTTAATATTTTTTAATACTCATATAAATAACACACAATATTTTAATATGCATGCATATTACACTCATTATTTTAATGTATATGCATATCATTCATCAAATTATTTAATACACGTCATCTACCGTTAATGTACAATTAAAACAATGCATATTAACATAATCAGATTTAACAAATTAAACTTTTATATCACAAAATCAACATTTCAACGATTAACAAATCAATGTCCAACACATCTTCAGACACCATAATTATTTATGGAGCAAGTTTTCTTTCTAAATGTATTAGTATACTTTTTAAAGGCAAATGATATTTACAAACTGATGGGTTACACAATCATTTAAGAAAGGCTCCCCCATGATCTCCCCTCAAAATGGGAGATCATGAGTTTGACTAGTCAACCCCACCTCCCATGATGAGGAGAACATCGGGGGTGGGGCTCACTCCCTCTCTCTCCACCAAAACCACCCCTTTGGGGGGAAAACCGTCGCCACCACCGGCCTGGCCGGCCACCGCCTGCTACCGCAGGCCGCAGCCAGGCCGCCAGGCCGGCCTTGCCGCTGCAGGCCGCGGTCAGGCCTCTGGCCGGGCTCGCGGCCAGGTCGGCCATGCCGCAGCTGGCCGCGGCCACGCCGCAAGACCGCCGGCGGCCTTGCCGCCGCAGGCCGCGGCCAAGCCACCGGGCCGCCGGCCTAGCCGCCGGCCCTGTCGTCGCTGGCCGGCCGCCTCCACCTCCAGCGCATGGCCGCCCCATCACTGTGGACGGTTTGCCCACCGTCCGATCGAGATGGGCTTTCCCCGCGGTCCGATCTGGTGGGTAACCCCCCACTAACCCACTACATTGGTGGTGGGGCCCGCCATGATCATCTCCTGCAGGCTATAAAAGGAGCCCCAGGGACTCCTCATTCATCACCTTTTGGCTCATGGTCATCTTCTTCCTCAGGTCAGAGCTCTGCCAGACTCCTCCCTTAGGTCATCCTCCAGCCACCTCGAGCCACCGCGAGCCACCACGAACCACCAGAGCACCACCAGCCGGAGAACGCCCAGGTCCCAGCGCAAGCAAGGAAGGAAGAAGACAATCCTTGCAAGTAGGCGCACGACGGACCAGCAACCCAAGCTACAGAGCCCCAGTGCCTCCACTCGAATTCTAGTACTCAAAGCGCTCTCGCGAAGCAGCCTGTTGCACGCGGGGAGTTGCAGTCCTCTTCTCTCACCTCAACTTGTAATGGGAGCGACCTGTCACCTCGATTCACCGAACGCCCTGTAACCGCAAACAGCTAGTGGATTTTGACCAGCACAGACCCGATCACGTGGTTTTTTACTCAATTAGGAGTTTTCCACGTCATCATATCTTGAGTCGATCTTCACTTTTCTCTGACTGTGTGCGCACTCGACCGCCCCGCAAGCTAAGACGGCCCAGTTGAATCCGGTCCGACCGGGGCATCGAGTTTGCCAAAAGGTTGTAAAAAGCCGCCGGGCCGCCGACCATATTGCCGTCCAGGCCGCCGCCGGCCGACCGCCTCCACCGCCGGCGCATCGCCGCCCCATCACCGTGGACGACCTGCCCACCGTCCGATCGAGGTGGGCTTTCCCCTCCGTCCGATCTGGTGGGTAACCACCCACTAACCCACTACATTGGTGGTGGGGCCCACCATGATCCTCTCCTGGAGGCTATAAAAGGAGCCCTAGGGCCTCCTCATTCATCACCTTTTAGCTCCTGGTCATCTTCTTCCTCAGGTCAGAGCTCTGCCGGACTCCTCCCTCAGGTCATCCTCCAGCCACCTCGAGCCACCGCGAGCCACCACGAACCACCAGAGCACCACCAGCCGGAGAACGCCCAGGTCCCAGCGCAAGCAGAGGAGGAAGAAGACGATTCTTGCAAGTAGGCGCGCGGCGGACCCGCAACCCAAGCTACAGAGCCCCAGTGCCGCCACTCGAATTCTAGTACTCAAAGCGCTCCCGCGAAGCAGCCTGTTGCACGCGGGGAGCTGCAGTGCTCTTCTCTCAACTCAAGTTGTAACGGGAGCGGCCTGTCATCCCGATTCACCGAACGCCCTGTAACCGCAAGCAGCTAGTGGATTTTGACCGGCACAGACGCGGTCACGTGGTTTTTTTACCCAATTTAGGAGTTTTTCCACGTCATCATATCTTGAGTCGATCTTCCCTTTTCTCTGACTGTGTGCGCGCTCGACCGCCCCGCAAGCTAAGGCGGCGCAGTTGAATCCGGTCCGACCGGGGCATCGAGTTAGCCCGCAACACAAACTTATTTTGAATATGTGCAAACCAATTTTGAGTGCAAAACAAAAATTAATTCATTCAAATGATCAAATTTCAGAGGGCCATAACTTTCAATCCACTCATCGAAATTTGAATCCGAAAGCGTCGGGGAACTCATGGATAAAAAACACACAGGATAAGTACCTTAATCGAAAACTTTGGCGAATTATTGATAGAGATTTTGGACATGACAAGTTTCAAATCTTACAACTTTAAACAAAATTTGCACAGACTTTTATGGCTCCAACTGCAGAACAGTTTTAAGAGAAGTTTTATATTTTGGATTGATTGGATCCTATACATCTTTAGAGTTTATTTTTTAATATATATATATTTTTAAATTTTTATGTATTAAAATGATCTGCATGACTGCATGTTTCATTATATCCTAACAATCACTTTTATTTGCACATATAATTCACCTTTTTTTTAATGTACCAATAAGCTTCTCGGATTCCCAATGCAAGAATGATCATCAGCATTGTGCGAGCACCGCTATTTCGTAAAAAAATAGTAGAGGCGCCGAGCCTTTGGTCTTTCCAAATTTCAGCCAGCAAATAGTAGAGGCGCCGAGCCTTTGGTCTTTCTACTCCCACTTCTTCAATAGGCCTTTCACTGTTGCTTAGCTTTAATTCATACAGCCATTCCTTCCCGTGGTTTGCTACCTGGAAGAAGCCGCGAACAAAGAAAGCTGCCTCTTGCGTGATTAACAAGGTGGGTTTTTTTTTGCTGAATGTGTGATTAATTCTTTGAAAATCTCACACGAAATCGTTCTTTCTTCCTCGCATTCTTTATGCCGTAGGATACTCCCAACAAATTTGAAGATTTCAGCGAAATTCTTGATGTCTGCCGTTAACTAACAGCTATAAGTTTTAATATATTTGAGGGATTCGGAAGGCTTTCTTCACTCGACCGTTGCGGCATGCTTCTTGTTACCGTTGGCTCTCTTTATATATATGCATTAGAGGAGGTTTGGTGAAATTGGATGCTTAAGGAAAGGGTATTTGAGGTTTATTTAGAATTATTTTCTTATTTAGGTGCATCAATATTTAGAAAGTAGGCATTTTTGATCTTGATATCCGTTTGAAATTAGGCGATGTTAAAGAGATTTGCTTTTGACTTCTAAAAAACGGAGTCTTTGGTGCGAGCTATTTTTAGGGGCCTCAAGTTTCTTCCACTTCCTCCTCATATTTTGAATCACTGCTTTTTATGTGAAATATGAAGGTGCATGTTTGTTATATGCTGTCTTTACTTGCGGTTACATGATGCAACCACTTATTTAACAGAATGTATCATACTGCCTGTATCCCCAACTGTTGTCTCTCAATGGCCGCTTCTCTATGGTACCAGTTGTTGTTTCATTGAATTTGCTTCATTAATAGGCTCGCGATTCGACTTTGATCGTTATGGGTTGGTGCCAAGATTGAGCCCAAGGCAAGCAGACCTCATTTTAACAGCCGGAACAGTAACAATGAAAATGGCTCCCTCTTTAGTAAGATTATATGAGCAAATCCCTGAACCGTTTTGACGCCGGGTGGCGGCGGTTGTGAACACTGTGGTTATGAACCGTAGTTTGTGAACGCCCGACCTCACCCAGGGAACTTCATCCACTTTTACGTTCAAAACTAGTTTTGTTTTCTTAGTGACAAAAAAGATAACATGGTGCCTAAAGGTAACAATAACCATTGTCATGCCAAACATACATTCTATGATGGTAGTGTTTTTGTCCAAACTCATCCGAACAAAAAAGATTGCATACAGGAGGCTTCTCTTTTATATAGTAATAGATTTGTTATGGTTAATGTGCTTCACATTCTCAAATCTTCTTATATTGTTTCTAATAACCTGGTTTTATTTCTCTCTGCTGGTATTGTTCTACCAACCATCTGTCTACTAAAGATTCTTAAAGCATGTCCTGGAAATGCAGGTATTGTGTGATTTGTAACATGAGTGCGCCAACTGTGAAACGTCAAGTGGGTAAATATGAGCTCGGCAAAACAATTGGCGAAGGAACATTTGCGAAAGTGAGACTTGGAAGGAACTCGGAAACCGGAGAACATGTTGCTATTAAGATACTTCTCAAGGAGAAGGTTCTAAAGCACAAAGTAGTAGAGCAGGTCCCTTTCAGACTCTTGAATTTTTTGAAGTGCTTAAAGTTTCTATGTGATTTCATTCTCTATGTTCGCTTTATGATTTTTATGCATTAGTTTGTCCCAATTTTGAGGTCTTTTCCCATGAATATGAGTCTGATCGGTTGTTCTTTTAAATGCATGTTCCTAGACTAACTTATGTTTGATTTGTTCAAGATAGATATCACTCCCATATTTTGGAGAAGTTAGTCATTTCGTTCAGTCATATGCTTATGTTAACGATCCAATGGTGTAATTGTTGTGTTTGCTCTCCTCCGGGTTGTCGCAACGTGCCAAATTCGTTGAGAATGAAGAGTGACATCACGGTAGTGAGGCCCAGACAAGAGCTGGCCTTGATAGGATTCTAAGGTGGCATATTTCTAATAAAAAGGGATGCATGATGAACAAAATTCCACATTGAAAAATGAGGAAAGGATAATGTGCTATATAAGTACAATTTTGTGAGCTTCATTTTTGAGTGCAATTGCTAGAGTTTAGTTAATAACTGTTACGAGTGGCTGCCCCCCTATTATACTGGGCCTATTTTCCAGCCCAGCGGGGGACCCACTCGCTGTACAGGGCCGCGGCCCATGCACCCCAACCCGTCTCGGCAAGCAGTTTAATTGCCGCGGGTTGTTGAGGCGGGGATTCGATCCCCCGCCACCTTGATAAGGAGCCTTCAACATGGCTCTCATCACCAACTGATCCGCGGCTCAGTGCACTTTTATGTTACGAGTGGGCTGCCCCCCTATTATACTGGGCCTATTTTCCAGCCCAGCGGGGGACCCACTCGCTGTACAGGGCCGCGGCCCATGCACCCCAACCCGTCTCGGCAAGCAGTTTAATTGCCGCGGGTTGTTGAGGCGGGGATTCGATCCCCCGCCACCTTGATAAGGAGCCTTCAACATGGCTCTCATCACCAACTGAGCCGCGGATCAGTTGGTGATGAGAGTCATGTTGAAGGCTCCTTATCAAGGTGGCGGGGGATCGAATCCCCGCCTCAACAACCCGCGACAATTAAACTGCTTGCCGAGACGGGTTGGGGTGCATGGGCCGCGGCCCTGTACAGTGAGTGGGTCCCCCGCTGGGCTGGAAAATAGGCCCAGTATAATAGGGGGGCAGCCCACTCGTAACAATAACTCTAGTTAAGCATGCTCAAGTGAGAGTATTATATTACCAGGATGGATGTGGCTGCTAAGTTGGCTAAAGAATTGAAGATTGTTTGAAATCAAATCATATTTTCAATTAGATCTTCCAAACAATTTGATCCACGAACCAAAAGCTCAAATTAATTATTACAAAGAAAATAGCATGCTCGTGTATATTACAACCTTCTATTATATCCATTTTGTAACTTTCTTTCTTTCTATTTCAACTATAGTTAGAGGAATGCCCCTGATATATTTTATTCCATTCATTTCCTTTTCTGGCATGAAAGGTGGAAGTTAGCCCAATGGCAGTACTCATTATGAAAATATTCTCCCCTTAGTTAGCTTTACATGAACTCATGTTTGTGGGATTAGTGTTTATTCATTATGAAAATATTCTCCCCTTAGTTAGCTTTACATGAACTCATGTTTGTGGGATTAGTGTTTATTCATGATTGGCATGCTGTTATTAGCTTTAAAATTTACATGAGCTCATGTTTATTCATGATTGGCATATTTTAAATGTTTAATTTTGATTATTTTTCTAGAGCTATAAGCTTTCTTAACCCATCAGAGTGGAGTTGGGTCACCTGGGCTAACCTTTACCTTTTGATGATGTCTCTTTGGATTATTGCTCGTCTTGGCAGATTATGCGAGAGATTTCCACCATGAAGTTAATAAAGCATCCAAATGTCATCTGTCTAAAAGAGGTACTTAGTAATGTTATCCTGTCATTATTTTACAAATCCTTGACCACACTCTTCTCACCAAATGAAAATTTGATGATGCATCAAATAATGTTCATTGACACAGTCTTTTCATTATAATCCATAGATATATTGTTTCCACTCTTAAACTAACGAGGTTACACATGTTGTCATTACAAAATTTAATAAGTGTTACAAAAAATGAGGTTGCATTGTATTAGGTTTGACCTAACTCAACCTGAAAAATCGGCTCAACAGGTGATGGTTGCCTTGCCATATAAATAGATCAGAACAGAGTGAATTGACAATGTGGGACTATTATTAACATCCCCCCTCGCCCATAGCATGGATTGACCAGACGGAACCGGGATACAGAACTCATGGGCGGACCGGACGGAACCAGACAAAAACTGGGTGGAACCTGCCTCTGATACCATGTTAGGTTTGGCCTAACTTAACCTGAAAAACCGGCTCAATAGGTGAGGGTTGCCTTGCCATATAAACAGATCAGAACAGAGTGGATTGACAATGTGAGACTATTATTAACACATTGGATTGTTGCTTCATAGGTTAACATTATTATTTATATTGAAAAAGTTCATGATTTTTGTGTTGAAATATTTAGTCCTACATTGGGAATTCCATGTTTAAAGGGAGGCTGTGTTATTATCATGTTGATTACTTGACTTCTGATTCATCTTCACATGCTTAGATTCTATGCCCCTTTTTGATGCAGCACCTGGCGTCTCACCAGGCCTGCCACCCAGCCCGGTGTCACACCGTCTGGGGGCCCAACATGGCGTCGCACCATGTGGGCTTTATCAGGCCGCGGGCCTGATAAAGCCCACATGGTGCGACGCCATGTTGGGCCCCCAGACGGTGTGACACCGGGCTGGGTGGCAGGCCTGGTGAGACGCCAGGTGCTGCATCACTTTTACTCCATTGTTACCTTATGTTGAAGAAAGTGTAAAAAAAGCCCATCATAAAGGCCCATGTAAGCTCCTCTTAGGATTTAGTCTCACATCTTGAGATGGAATTTAGGCTCTACCCTCTTCTCCTATATATATGTACAAATACATATGTTGTAACAGGAATTTTATTGAGAAATTAATAAAATCACAATTTTATTTCTCAATTTTA